>CALYMW010000001.1:0-57500 GCA_944588485.1 Phosphuga atrata
AATGACGTCCAAACTTGTCGACACTCATCATTGATTTGAACTATGAATACGCGATTCACTCTATTATATTAGCCTCTCGTATTTCCTCTTCAATGGCTACAATTTCATTCTGATGGGATGTATTTCCAGCACTCTTAGATGCGTGTAAAAGACATAAACGGTCTACTAACTCTTCAAGACTATCCCAGTACCGATATTGTACTCTAGGTATATTATTCTTTGGAATATTCAAAGATGAATCAAACAGCCCCCTTCCAGATGGGGAGGAACCTGACCAGGAATGTATTCGAGGAGTGGCTTTTTCAAAAAGTGGTTTAATTATGTTTCTATATTTATATGTTTTAGTTCCTTGAATCTGTGAATTTGGATCGTAATTTCTCCGCAGCACATTGGTTCTTTTCAAAATATCTTTATAATTGCGTTTGTCATTATCATTATAACCAATAGGCTTCTTCTTGAAAAGTAATTCATAAAGACCTGGGGTACCGATGTATTTAATCCCTTCTATTCGTAAATCTTTTCCGATAACCTCGACATTTGATTTTCCAATGGTCCATTTATCAGTATTTAGGTTGATATTAATACCCGTTTGTATATCCAATTCATCCTTCCCATCTGTTATTAACATTTCTACATATTGTCTCGGTAGAGGAGCATAAGCTTCTAAATAAGACTCTATAGCTTGGGGGTTTATATCTTCGATGAACGTTTGATACATGTGTCGATCACTTTCAAATACATTTTCATCTGCATCATCATCTTGAGGTATATCTTCATATGAAATTTCCTGTTCACGTGGTAAAAAATCTACTCGCTTAGGTTTAGGTTTTTGTATGAAATTAGTTGCTTTACGTTTAGCTCCAGCTTTAATAACTTCATCATCATTTTCCTGTTGTGGCTGCTCGTTTTTGGATGGGGATAATTTAGGAATCTCTGGTTTAATATTTGAAATATTGTGTAATTGCGGTTTTTGTGTTGTGGCTATTAAATTTTTCAAAGGTTCGATTAGAGGTTTATAAGTTTTATTTAGCAGTTCATCTTCTTCGGTTCTATTCAATTTAATAGCGAGTAACTTTTTACGAATAGCCTTTTGAGCATCAATAAGTTTCCGTTTAACATTTCTACTCATCATATAGTATTTTTTATAACAGGTTGAAACAGGTAGTAATCAGGTTTAATCAGGTTTGATCAGCTAATAATAAGGTTTGATCAGCTAATAAACAGGTTTGATCAGCTAATAATCAGGTTTGATCAGCTAATAATCAGGTTTAATCAGGTTTTATCAGATAATTATCAGGTTTGTTCAGGTATCACTTAGATTTAATCAGGTAATAGTAATCAGGTTCAATCCGATAATAAAACTTTCTCCTTCAACACTTTATTGTATACTGTCTATCTGAATCTATTTACCTATTATTATATACTGATCTAAATATTTACGATATCTCCCCTTATCAATATCACAATCTTTATCCACTGTTATAAAACTGTAGGGCTTTGTCCAACATGCTGAGCACATTTCCTTGAATTTATCGAAAGTCATATCACCGCTTATGTGATCGTTGTAAACATGTTTAAGATTTAAATCATCTTGTTTGAAGAGTATTATAAAATTAGCATTATCACGTATGAGGTGTTTGGGGATACGACTATACGTTTGACATAAATAGAAAGAATCAATTTTATTGTGTCGCCCCATGCTGAAATATTCTCGTATCACATCCTGTTTATCGCAAGCCACATCGTCGAAAATGAAAATCGAATCAGGTTTTGCATCACTGGGTTTCATAGTGTCCACATTCTCTTTGAATGGGAAATATCCAACGCCCTTGAGTGGTTTTAAAACTTTTTCAAGATACTGATATTTCGATTGGTACAGTGATTTTGAATAGACATACACATTTTTAAACTTTACACCATTCTCATCAAACAGCAAACTCAACATTACATTAGATTTACCACAGTTTGATGGACCGCAAATTAAGCATCTCAAAGTATTCGGTAGCAAAATACCATGACGCATCTCTTTCGTGAGCGATATACCTTCACCAATACACGTATCAAGATTTATGATAGATAGAGATAGTTTCTGTTTAACGAATCGCATGATACTAAAATTATATAATGCTCTACAACTGTATATAAACTTATTATAACGTGCACACATTCATAACAACATGTACGCTGGAAGAGGTATCATCAATTCACTCATCAACAAGCTGCCGTTCGAGATACATATACCTGGAGGTTATCAGTATTGCGGACCGGGTACTAAGTTGGAGAAGCGTATAGCAAGAGGTGATTCTGGTATTAATCCTCTAGACAGTGCATGTAAAGAACACGACATTGCATATTCACAAAGAATCAGAATCCTTCAATCAGATCGACATAGAGCTGATCAAATTCTTCAAGAAGCCGCCTGGAGAAGAGTAAAAGCAGAAGACGCAAAGTTCGGTGAAAAAGCAGCTGCATTATCTGTTGCTACCGCTATGGAAATTAAACGAAAACTCGGAATGGGTATTAAGAGAAAAAAGCAGAAGAAAATTGCACTAAATAGTGGAATTGTTTCAAAAGTACGCAAAGCAATGAAAAAAATCAAATCATTGGATAAGCGAGAGGGTGGTAAAATTGCTCTTACGACTGCTAGGGCGGCAGTTAAGGAGGCAGGTGGTCGTAGAAAAGTTCGTACTCCTCGTGTAATCCCCATACCGAAACAAGGTGGAATTCTACCGCTGATACCACTGTTTGCGGGGTTAAGCGCTCTTGGTTCGCTAGCAGGTGGTGCTGCTGGAATTGCAAAAGCAGTGAACGCCTCCAAAGATGCTAGAAATAAATTGGCTGAATCAGAGCGACATAACAAGACAATGGAAGCAATTGCAATAGGTAAAAGTGGAAGTGGACTATATCTCAAACCATATCGAAAAGGTTTGGGTTTGTATTTAAAGCAGTCCCCAAAAAACTACTAAGTAAGCTACCTCGACGTCCGCTCACTGATATAGATGTTCAAAATTATGCTACACGAGAACACATTAAGCATTTTCGTGGTGTATTTATGCGTGACACTCTTCCATCAATAAAACCTCTCCGTAACGAGTGTGCAGTAATAAATTTAGATTCTGTTAAAGGAGTGGGCACTCATTGGGTAGCGTATAGAAAGCGTGGAAATTTAGTTACATACTTTGACAGTTTCGGTGATCTACAACCGCCCGCGGAGTTGTTAAAATATTTTCGTGGGAGTGAAATAGTATATAATCATGGTAGATATCAGAAATTTAATAGTTACAATTGTGGACATTTATGTCTGCAATTTTTAGCGGAATGTGCTCTCTGTGAATTATTACCCGCCGATAGAACTGAACCCTGACACGTTTTATTGCCTAGGACTTGTTGGATTTTACACATACAATACTATTCCGAATATTGAAGAAAATAGTAATAATCTGTTTAAGTACAACAGTGGAAAGCAGATTAAAATACCGGCTGGTTCGTATGAGATAACTGACATTGAACTCTATTTACAAAATCAGCAGATTGACGCTACCCTTAACGATAAGGTTGAGCGTGATAAGGTGCTATCAATTAAACCAAACAATAATACGCTAAAGTGTGAAATAAAGAGTAATTACGATATTGATTTCTCTGAAAGTTACACAATAGGGGGATTGTTAGGCTTTTCTAAAAGAAAGTTGGTGGCTAATCAATTACACGAATCAGATTTACCGGTAGAAATTATAAAAGTTAATAGTATTCGAGTTGAGTGTAACATTGTACACGGCGCTTATTACGGTAATACATTATCACATACTATATTTGAATTCTCACCTAGTGTTGATCCAGGTTTTGCAATAAATATTGAACCACGAAATATTATTTATCTACCAATAAACGCTCGAGCAATAGATAACATCACATTGACAATCCTCGATCAAGCCGGTCGACCTGTGAATTTTAGAGGTGAAAAAATACTAGTGCGTTTAGAGTTGAAGAGTATTAAGTGAGAGAGAGAAATGGGGATTAATTTCCATAGTAACCATATAAAAGTAGATGTTACAAGATATAATTCAAAAACTTGCTCCTCCGCTGTCGCAAAATGAACACGTTCATTCCTACAACACCAAACGAAGCCCTCGCGGCAAGGTATTTCGACCCCGACTACTTGGACACTGTTGACGAAAACCACCTCGACCAAATGATGAATTATATTACGCTACTGCTGCTGAAGAGACAAACCGCCAACGATAAACCCCAGGAAACCGCCGCCGAAAAAATAACCGATGCCGTCCCCGAGAAGACAAACGAAGCCGCCCCCGAGAAGACAAACGAAGCCGCCGCCGAAAAATCAAACGAAGCCGCCCCTGAAAAGAAAACTGAAGCCGATGCCGAAAAGACAACCGAAGCCGCCCCCAAGAAGACAACTGATGCCGCCCCCGAAAAGAAAACAGAAGCCGCCACCGAAAAGAAAACCGAAGCCGCCGCCGAGAAGAAAACCGAAGCCGCCGCCGAGAAGACAAACAATGCCGCCCCCGAAAAGAAAACTGACGCCGCCCCCGAGAAGACAAACGAAGCCGCCGCAGAAAAGAAAACCGAAACCGCCCCAAGGAGAAAAAATACACCAATGGACACTCACAGCCCCACCGAAGCCGCCCCCAGGCGCAAACCCGTTTGAAGAAGAGCAACCCATCACCATCAACGAGAAGACTAAACACATCAGGACCACAGGCCCCTGGAGAACAACCACAGAAGACGAAACACTGAAGAAGCCGAAAGAAAACCGACAACCACACCAGGACAACAAGACGCAACTATAGCCAAGCAAAGCCAAATGAAACCCAACGAAACACAGACAACACAGACAAACAAACAGACTAAAAAAAAAAAAAACACAACGACAACCAAACCCCACGACGGCGGCATAACTGGGCGAAAAGCTCAAAACCGCCAAACCAGCACAGGACACATGATATAATTCAATCAGTCAACATTTAGCTCGTAAAGTGTTAACAACCGCTCTAAAAAATAAACTATTATCTCTAGGGTATAAGTTAAAGCGACAGTAACAATATGGATAAAATAAATATATTTTCCAAAATTAGCTATGAAGAGACTATTGCAAAGAGTGAATTCCACACATATCATCCTCTAGCTCAAAATTATAGAAACAATGATGAGATTCGTATAATGATACAACACCAAGACATTTACACTTGTCCGAGTGAAAGTTATATTTATGTGAGCGGAACCGTTAAATTTCCGGCGCTGATTCCACCTGCAACTGTACACAACTTTAAGTTTGTGAAAAATGCCTATGCGCTTTTGTTTGATGAAATCCGTTATGAATTGAATGGAGTTGAAGTGGACAAGAATCGTGATGTAGGAATCACAAGCACGATAAAGGGCCTACTCTCCAACACTAAGCGAGATCAGCATATACTTGATCTTTGCGGTTGGGCAGAGAATCCTGCAACTGTTACATACTTTGATGATAACAAAAAGTTCTATGCTCTAATTCCATTGAAATATTTATTGGGTTTTGCTGAGGATTATACGAAAATATTAATTAATGTGAAGCAGGAATTAATACTACTACGAGCTAGAAATGACGTGAACTGTTACAAAGGGGACGCAAATATAACGTTCGATATTGATAAAATTTACTGGCGAATTCCTCATCTCCAACTCAACGATGAAGTTCGATTGAGTGTCTTGGATAGACTCAAAGAAGATAAACCTATATTAATGCCGTTTCGTAGGTGGGAATTGCATGAACTACCCTCTTTAAAAAGTACTGATAGAGATATCTGGTCTGTAAAAACATCTACGACTCTGGAGAAACCACGATATGTTATAATTGCACTGCAAGAGGAGCGAAAGAATACTCATGTAAAAAGCGCCTCCAAATTTGATAATGCATCACTGCGAAATATGAAAATTTATCTAAACTCAGATTCATATCCATATGATAACTTAAATCTTGATATA
This sequence comes from Phosphuga atrata, assembly GCA_944588485.1. Taxonomy (NCBI): domain Eukaryota; kingdom Metazoa; phylum Arthropoda; class Insecta; order Coleoptera; family Silphidae; genus Phosphuga; species Phosphuga atrata. The sequence goes on from CALYMW010000001.1 coordinate 5,980, forward strand.
AATAATGGTGATTATGCACAACTCTATGACATGTATGCCACTTTCCAAAACAGTTACTATGGTGGTGGTACAAATGAACCGATATTAGACATGATTCAATTCAAGCAACATGTTCTTTTTGTGTTTGATGTATCTAAACAAAATGAAAGCATTAAATCATCTACGGTTGATTTAAAAATTGAATTGGAAGCTACGCAAGCATTTAAGACAAACACTCAAGCCTATTGCCTTATTTTGTGTGATGCAGTCGTTGAGTACACCCCATTGTCGGGAATAGTTCGAAAATTAATTTAAACTCATTATAACGATATTGTTAAATATTTTTTGTATCATTCAATCCCAGTGTGAATCTAGAAACGGTGACAAATGGTTGCGGTGTGCTGCAGATCCTGCATGCTTTCATAGAAGAATCATTTGGAAAAGTTACGGACATCAATATGAATCGGCGATTTATTATTGATGTTCAAGGCTTTGAAGTAAATGGAAAATTTATACCAAAGGAATTATCCATCAAAGCATTCGATGGGGGTGATGTAGACACCTACTTTTTCAAGCCACCAACACCATTCCAATCTCTAAACACCTCAGATAAGAATCAAGCGCGATGGTTGGAGGATCATCACCACGGACTTAAATATAGCGCTGGAAATCTATCACTAAAACTGATTCAAAATATTTTAATGTTTCACATTCAACAATCAGATAGTTTTAATATTATTTTTGTAAAAGGACATTTGAAGAAGTTGTTATTAGATTCAATTTTTAATTCTTACTTACATTGTAATGAATATATTGTTATTAATTTAGAAGATGATGAGGATGAATTTTACAATTGCCCCAATTTAATTAAAACTAAACACACATGGTTAAATCATATTAACAAATATGCTATATGAAGTGCGAGAAATGTTGAATTTATACATAAGTATGTGAATGTATTGAATTAATTGTATTATTACAATAAACCCACCATAAATTGGATGTATGTAGAGTTCTCATTATTTTTCAACCTTATCCAACAATATATCCCTTTCACGCTCAAATCATAGAAGGTAGGTAACAAAATTAAAGTAAAAAATATATGCTAAATATAGACATTTATTAACAGGAAAAAATATGTTAACAATTACAAATAAAAGAATATATAGACATTATTACAGTTTTGAAGAATTCATAACACAATTTGATAGTTTAAACACATCAGTTGATATCTTTAAGATTTATTATTATATTCTCTCTTTATTATTCACACTATTCACCATATCTCCATTTAAAATATATTTCAAGGAATATACCGGGCTTGCTTCAACACTATAGTAAATCGGTCCACCTTTGTTTGGTTTATAATAACATTTTGGATAAGCTGTCTTATTTTCTATTAAAAAATGAAGCTCATCGTAATCTTCTCTATATATATATAGTAAACAATTTTTGTTGGGAATAACAGATACATTAATCTATTTCCCCACCACCATCCAATATAACGAATTGGATTGTCGTCAGGTTCAAACAATAACTCTACATCATCTGTAAATACTATAGATATATCTATATTTGGAAAAACTGCTTCTGTGTAATTATCCACAATATATTTTAACACCTCTTCTACATCTTTACTAATATTTTCATTAACCTCAACTTTATAGTATTTATAATTATGGAGTATCCCGACTTGTATTTTAACCATCTAAATGTAAACTATTTTAACAACTGATGATGAATTTAGAGTTCAGGCTATATATACACGTCAGATGTATCACGTGATCTATGACTTATCCGGATAAGTTGAAACAGGAAAATGCTTAACAGTTTCTTAATAGATTTAATGGTTTGGGGATTGATGTAAATAGTTTTCTAATGAAGTAGAAAGATAAACATTATTAACAATTCTAAGAAAAAATATAAATTATTTTAAATTACAAAAATAAATATATAAACATATATACAATACAAAAATATATATTATTTACAATTATATATATATATATATATATATATATATATATATATATATTTATATATATATATATATATATATATGAATTTATCACATTGGGGTTGTATTGTTTTTTGGTATTTTGGAATGGCCCCACGCAAGAGTATGTACGCCATCGGGGCAGATGTAACGTTTATCATCATTGCTGCTGAGCGCAATTTTATTTTGCTCGATGGTAAATATGTCATGTTTGTAGCTCCTAAATGTCTTTTGTTTACGATATATTTGCTCCCCGGTGAGCAAACACTGTTTATAATCCTCGCCACTAATGTCTTTATTCACTACACATTTTTCCACACCTTTAGCCTTCTTCTTCCAATTCGCTTTATCCCTCTCTGTGCAATGAGCATACATTTTCGCTCTTATCCCAACATGTTCAAACATAATTTTACCCGCCAACTCGTCCTTCATTAAGCCTAACACACCTTTATTTTTTAGAGGCATATCGAAAACGTTATCAGACCCGTAATTGCTAGTATCAAATTTATCAATGTTCTCCTTGATATCTGTATAAAGATCGTCGGTTTCAATCAATAAAATGTCGGTGTCACAGTAGCATAGAGTAACTTTATCGCCATACTTTGGTTTCAAAAAATCGTAATAAAATTCATACATTAACAATTTTGATAGTTCTAAAACGGAAAACCCCACATAAATCGGCTTGTTATATAGAACTTTTAATTTTTCAAATTGAATCGAGATCAAATTTTCGGTGAATGTTGAAACACTTTTCATATTCGGTTTAGCGAGAAGTGTTTCCGCGCCCGGTTTACGGCCAATATTTTCCCAATGATTGATAAGTTTAACATCCACTCGTTTGTCTACATTTTCCATCGTTTTGCCAAATACGCTATTGTTCATTAATTAAAAAAAGTCTTTTTCAAAATCATTTTTAGCCGCCTGCCGTAAAGTAGTGTTTAAATCAATATATTGTTTTAGCCAATCAGATTGCCGGAATTCAATTATTCTATGGATTTTTGTAATTTTGAGTCCGTGATTTATTGCCTGCTTTAATTTTCTGTAGTGAACAATATACTTTTCTTTATTGTTTAAATTTGGAATAAGTTTTGTGTTATTAAATTTTTATTTTGGTGGAACCATGCTTTCAACGAGGAATGGTAAATCATTATGTAGGACCTGTACCGATTCAGGATACTCAATGTCTGCTTCGATGAAATAGCCAATAGGTGAATCATCGCTCATTTTCATCACGTCAAAGTCTAAAATTTCAGTCTCCGTCAACCATTTAAAACCACCATAGGGAATTAGTTGGGAAAGTGCCCAGCCATACAAATTATTGGCATCCCCGTATGCTAAATACGTGCTGGGTTGATTGGGATTATGCTCGGATAAGTATTTGTTATTTGCCTTAGCATATCTCAGCGAGGCCTGACAAATACCCCCTCTAATACCCTTAGATACGAAATGGTGCATGTCTATGTCGGTGAAAAGCTCTAAATTTATATCCGTCATTTTCAACATTGCATCCCAGCTTAGTCCGGGTGCCGTATAATAATGGGCCGGATCAAGTTGATAAGTCGTGATGCATACGTTTCGAAACTGTTCGAAAATATCTGTCAATAACAATACGTCAGTCTTTAAATACAGGTCGGAGTAATCTTTTAAATTTCTTCAATTGAAAGTCACCCAAACCGTCTGTGCAAAATTGTATTCTTTGTCGGTGATGATATGATTATTTAGGTGGTCGTTAAAACAGTCCTTTTGCGGTATAGATGTTTCAGTCAGTCTATCAAATGAGTTCATGTGTCTGTATGGGAAAACACCTTTTTGTCTTAATAACATAAAATGCTCATTGTCGAGGTAAAATTTTCTAACCTCTATGCATTGATCATCGCTCAAATTTTTCGCTAGTTTCTCCAAAGAGCTAGCCATAAATCTGAATGAATCTACAAATCTCAGTTTTATGTAAATTTTATTTTCCACCCCGTTTTTATCTACATATTCACCGACCGGTAGATTTTTGGTAATTGAAATATATTTCTCCTTATTTTGAGCAATGATATCGATTTTTTCCTCATCGCAGCCAAACTCTTTAACAAATAAATGCGCGTCATAATTTGACATGTTGTGGAAGAAAATAGGAATCATTTTCGGAATTTTATAATTTAAATTACAATTTGAGTGCGCCGCTCCCCGAAATTTACCCGTTAAATGATCATGATCTGCGACTTTGTCTGGTACTTGTAATAATTTATTACATATATGACAAGAAGTGGCCGTATCGTAGGAATTTTGTTCAGCTGCAGTTAATTTAATCATTGGAAGTGTGACGCTTAAATGATTCCTATATATTTCCTTAACATCTGCACAGAGGTTCTCGCAAAATAATTTCGGGCAATCTTCTCCGGTATAAGTCATGAATTTACTCAATGAATCATCAAATGAACATTTTATATTATAGGCAAAACTGTACGGTATGTGTATATGTGTTTGGTTGGTATAGCTATTGTCAGGGTTTGGCGGACATGTATCTATCGGTTTTAAAATAGATTCAAAATCTGCGTATACAACAAAAGGTATACGCATTTTTCTATCGTAATTTTGGAATTGTAATATATCCCCTGGGATCATATCACCTCGCTTGTCTTTTACAATGTCTTTTGTCGGCATAATAGTGTAAATTTTGTTGCAGTCATTCAATTTATGTTGATTAAAACACGTCACGCTTGAAAAAGAGGTAAGACAACCATCACATAGATATTTTTTATCGTGATGCGATGATATTTGACTTCTTACAAGTCGTGAAATATCTTTTATCCATACATAATGACCTTTAACCCCCTCTTCTAAATATAACAAATTTACATGTCTTATCCTAGTGTCATTAGTATGAAAAAATAGTCCTACAACGTCATGCTCTTTAGATTTAAAATTAAATTCTAAATCATAAACGTTAACGCTAATATTATTCGCCTGTTCAAATTTGGAAATGTCCTTTATTTTAAGTGGAAACTCTAGTCCGTCGTAATTTAAAATTTGAGAGAAGTGAGGGTATGATGTCGGGCGATTTGAATGTGTATTAGCGGGGTGTAATGCGGACACAATGCTCCATAAAAAGCAAAGCTCGTCTTCGTTTTGAACATTGATACACGCTTTCCGGTCCCTAATCTCTTTTTCAATAAATGACGACCCACGTATTGGTTTATATTTATTTAGATTAATTTCTAAATGGGAAATCTCCCTAAGTGACCAACCCGAATCTTTCTCCTGAGCACACATATTATCATAAATTTCTATAAAGTTACTCATGCTAGGTGTTATCTCGCGATACTTTGTATTGAATGATTTCAATTCGCCCGCGGGATTTTTTTCAATTATGTAAATACTAAATAGCTCTATATTAAATTTCAACCCGGAATTATACGACTTGATAACGTTTTCAATCATGCAACGTACAGTGTCCCTTAATTTACTAATAAAACTATCTATATCTATACCCGATCCATTAATCCTATAACTTGCCACTCTGTTCTTGAAGCTGGAACAAACTTCTATAACATTTTGTTTGAACGGCTTCACCGCCACCTGAAGATGTTTTTGCGACCGCAGATGTCCAGCGTACTTGACTCTGGTTGCGAATTGTTGATCACATATCTCGCAGTGATGGGTCGACGGGGTCGCATAATCTAATTTAACCTTCTTCGAGGTGGAGGGTGAATCGTCAACATCTAGGGGTCTCTTCGAGGTAGTAGGTTTATCTGTGTTATGTTGTTGTTTCATGTGACTTTTGCAATTATCCTCTCTTGTGAATTGAGCATTGCAAACGTCACATTTATAATATATTTTAGCCTCTATAAATTAAATTAACTTGTGAATTGGATATTTATAATATATTTTAGACTCACCACAAGTTTTCTGATGTCTTGAGAGGTCATCCTTCCTTACGAACAATTTTCCACATTTAGCGCAGGAAAACATTTTTAAAAAACTTGAATCTACGATGACGATTCGTTGTCGAATGATATTTTACAGCTCTCAGCTCGGTTCTTATATACGACGTTTCATGCATTAAAAAATATGTGGAAATTAGAACGTCACGGTTGAAAAACATTTACTTAACAAACACTATTTGCAGCATTGCATTTAATTGCGACAATAAACCAGTTCTAGGAATGCGGATTCTAATGTGAAAGTGAATTTATTGAAGGTGAATAATTAATTTGATATGCAATTTATATTTTAATTACATCATTTTAATTGTGATAGTAGTAAACATTATTCAGTTTTAATAATGTGGATTTGCTAATCTAGTCTAACCTTGTCTAGTCTGGTGGTATTAACTAATCCAGTCTGATGTTATCTGATCCAGTACCGTTCCAGGATGGAAAATTTAGTCTGACCTTATCTAGTCTGGTATTATTATATAAAGCACATTGCATTGAAGTGTACATTCACTTTTAATGAGAATAATTAATTTTATATGTTATTTTAAATTTTAATTGCGACAATAAATACTATTCAGGAATGCGGAATTGCTTTTTCCAGGAAGGAAAATTTAGTGTGACTGGTGGTGGTATTAACTAATCTATATAAAAGGGGGATATAGAACTCAACCTAATAGTTCAGTATTTAATCCTATAATCCACTAAATAGTCTTAGGCAACAAAATGCACAAGAAAACTTGTAATTTAATTGCAGGAATCTGTAAAGCGTCATCTGTGATGTATTAGGGGAAAATTGAATTACAGGAAGCTGTAATTTTTGGAATTGTCTTTTACAGGAATCTGTAAAGCGCCATCTGTGATATAGTAGGGGAAATTGAATTACAGGAATCTGTAATTTTTTGAATTTTTTTTTTTACAGGAATCTGTAAAGCGCCATCTGTGATATAGTAGGGGAAATTGAATTACAGGAATCTGTAATTTTTTTGAATTTTTTACAGGAATCTGTAAATCCTCTGTTCGCGCATGCGCACTGGTCGGGAGGCGGAGGCGGGTCCAGAACGAACTATCTTTCCCTACTACTAGACAGACAAGACTAGACAGACAAGACTAGACAGACAAGACTAGACAGACAAGACTAGACAGACAAGACTAGACAGACAAGACTAGACAGACAAGACTAGACAGACAAGACTAGACAGACAAGACTAGACAGACAAGACTAGACAGACAAAACTAGACAGACAAGACTAGACAGACAAGACTAGACAGACAAGACTAGACAGACAAGACTAGACAGACAAGACTAGACAGACAAGACTAGACAGACAAGACTAGACAGACAAGACTAGACAGACAAGACTAGACAGACAAGACTAGACAGAGAAGACTAGACAGACAAGACTAGACAGACAAGACTAGACAGACAAGACTAGACAGACAAGACTAGACAGACAAGACTAGACAGACAAGACTAGACAGACAAGACTAGACAGACAAGACTAGACAGACAAGACTAGACAGACAAGACTAGACAGACAAGACTAGACAGACAAGACTAGACAGACAAGACTAGACAGACAAGACTAGACAGACAAGACTAGACAGACAAGACTAGACAGACAAGACTAGACAGACAAGACTAGACAGACAAGACTAGACAGACAAGACTAGACAGACAAGACTAGACAGACAAGACTAGACAGACAAGACTAGACAGACAAGACTAGACAGACAAGACTAGACAGACAAGACTAGACAGACAAGACTAGACAGACAAGACTAGACAGACAAGACTAGACAGACAAGACTAGACAGACAAGACTAGACAGACAAGACTAGACAGACAAGACTAGACAGACAAGACTAGACAGACAAGACTAGACAGACAAGACTAGACAGACAAGACTAGACAGACAAGACTAGACAGACAAGACTAGACAGACAAGACTAGACAGACAAGACTAGACAGACAAGACTAGACAGACAAGACTAGACAGACAAGACTAGACAGACAAGACTAGACAGACAAGACTAGACAGACAAGACTAGACAGACAAGACTAGACAGACAAGACTAGACAGACAAGACTAGACAGACAAGACTAGACAGACAAGACTAGACAGACAAGACTAGACAGACAAGACTAGACAGACAAGACTAGACAGACAAGACTAGACAGACAAGACTAGACAGACAAGACTAGACAGACAAGACTAGACAGACAAGACTAGACAGACAAGACTAGACAGACAAGACTAGACAGACAAGACTAGACAGACAAGACTAGACAGACAAGACTAGACAGACAAGACTAGACAGACAAGACTAGACAGACAAGACTAGACAGACAAGACTAGACAGACAAGACTAGACAGACAAGACTAGACAGACAAGACTAGACAGACAAGACTAGACAGACAAGACTAGACAGACAAGACTAGACAGACAAGACTAGACAGACAAGACTAGACAGACAAGACTAGACAGACAAGACTAGACAGACAAGACTAGACAGACAAGACTAGACAGACAAGACTAGACAGACAAGACTAGACAGACAAGACTAGACAGACAAGACTAGACAGACAAGACTAGACAGACAAGACTAGACAGACAAGACTAGACAGACAAGACTAGACAGACAAGACTAGACAGACAAGACTAGACAGACAAGACTAGACAGACAAGACTAGACAGACAAGACTAGACAGACAAGACTAGACAGACAAGACTAGACAGACAAGACTAGACAGACAAGACTAGACAGACAAGACTAGACAGACAAGACTAGACAGACAAGACTAGACAGACAAGACTAGACAGACAAGACTAGACAGACAAGACTAGACAGACAAGACTAGACAGACAAGACTAGACAGACAAGACTAGACAGACAAGACTAGACAGACAAGACTAGACAGACAAGACTAGACAGACAAGACTAGACAGACAAGACTAGACAGACAAGACTAGACAGACAAGACTAGACAGACAAGACTAGACAGACAAGACTAGACAGACAAGACTAGACAGACAAGACTAGACAGACAAGACTAGACAGACAAGACTAGACAGACAAGACTAGACAGACAAGACTAGACAGACAAGACTAGACAGACAAGACTAGACAGACAAGACTAGACAGACAAGACTAGACAGACAAGACTAGACAGACAAGACTAGACAGACAAGACTAGACAGACAAGACTAGACAGACAAGACTAGACAGACAAGACTAGACAGACAAGACTAGACAGACAAGACTAGACAGACAAGACTAGACAGACAAGACTAGACAGACAAGACTAGACAGACAAGACTAGACAGACAAGACTAGACAGACAAGACTAGACAGACAAGACTAGACAGACAAGACTAGACAGACAAGACTAGACAGACAAGACTAGACAGACAAGACTAGACAGACAAGACTAGACAGACAAGACTAGACAGACAAGACTAGACAGACAAGACTAGACAGACAAGACTAGACAGACAAGACTAGACAGACAAGACTAGACAGACAAGACTAGACAGACAAGACTAGACAGACAAGACTAGACAGACAAGACTAGACAGACAAGACTAGACAGACAAGACTAGACAGACAAGACTAGACAGACAAGACTAGACAGACAAGACTAGACAGACAAGACTAGACAGACAAGACTAGACAGACAAGACTAGACAGACAAGACTAGACAGACAAGACTAGACAGACAAGACTAGACAGACAAGACTAGACAGACAAGACTAGACAGACAAGACTAGACAGACAAGACTAGACAGACAAGACTAGACAGACAAGACTAGACAGACAAGACTAGACAGACAAGACTAGACAGACAAGACTAGACAGACAAGACTAGACAGACAAGACTAGACAGACAAGACTAGACAGACAAGACTAGACAGACAAGACTAGACAGACAAGACTAGACAGACAAGACTAGACAGACAAGACTAGACAGACAAGACTAGACAGACAAGACTAGACAGACAAGACTAGACAGACAAGACTAGACAGACAAGACTAGACAGACAAGACTAGACAGACAAGACTAGACAGACAAGACTAGACAGACAAGACTAGACAGACAAGACTAGACAGACAAGACTAGACAGACAAGACTAGACAGACAAGACTAGACAGACAAGACTAGACAGACAAGACTAGACAGACAAGACTAGACAGACAAGACTAGACAGACAAGACTAGACAGACAAGACTAGACAGACAAGACTAGACAGACAAGACTAGACAGACAAGACTAGACAGACAAGACTAGACAGACAAGACTAGACAGACAAGACTAGACAGACAAGACTAGACAGACAAGACTAGACAGACAAGACTAGACAGACAAGACTAGACAGACAAGACTAGACAGACAAGACTAGACAGACAAGACTAGACAGACAAGACTAGACAGACAAGACTAGACAGACAAGACTAGACAGACAAGACTAGACAGACAAGACTAGACAGACAAGACTAGACAGACAAGACTAGACAGACAAGACTAGACAGACAAGACTAGACAGACAAGACTAGACAGACAAGACTAGACAGACAAGACTAGACAGACAAGACTAGACAGACAAGACTAGACAGACAAGACTAGACAGACAAGACTAGACAGACAAGACTAGACAGACAAGACTAGACAGACAAGACTAGACAGACAAGACTAGACAGACAAGACTAGACAGACAAGACTAGACAGACAAGACTAGACAGACAAGACTAGACAGACAAGACTAGACAGACAAGACTAGACAGACAAGACTAGACAGACAAGACTAGACAGACAAGACTAGACAGACAAGACTAGACAGACAAGACTAGACAGACAAGACTAGACAGACAAGACTAGACAGACAAGACTAGACAGACAAGACTAGACAGACAAGACTAGACAGACAAGACTAGACAGACAAGACTAGACAGACAAGACTAGACAGACAAGACTAGACAGACAAGACTAGACAGACAAGACTAGACAGACAAGACTAGACAGACAAGACTAGACAGACAAGACTAGACAGACAAGACTAGACAGACAAGACTAGACAGACAAGACTAGACAGACAAGACTAGACAGACAAGACTAGACAGACAAGACTAGACAGACAAGACTAGACAGACAAGACTAGACAGACAAGACTAGACAGACAAGACTAGACAGACAAGACTAGACAGACAAGACTAGACAGACAAGACTAGACAGACAAGACTAGACAGACAAGACTAGACAGACAAGACTAGACAGACAAGACTAGACAGACAAGACTAGACAGACAAGACTAGACAGACAAGACTAGACAGACAAGACTAGACAGACAAGACTAGACAGACAAGACTAGACAGACAAGACTAGACAGACAAGACTAGACAGACAAGACTAGACAGACAAGACTAGACAGACAAGACTAGACAGACAAGACTAGACAGACAAGACTAGACAGACAAGACTAGACAGACAAGACTAGACAGACAAGACTAGACAGACAAGACTAGACAGACAAGACTAGACAGACAAGACTAGACAGACAAGACTAGACAGACAAGACTAGACAGACAAGACTAGACAGACAAGACTAGACAGACAAGACTAGACAGACAAGACTAGACAGACAAGACTAGACAGACAAGACTAGACAGACAAGACTAGACAGACAAGACTAGACAGACAAGACTAGACAGACAAGACTAGACAGACAAGACTAGACAGACAAGACTAGACAGACAAGACTAGACAGACAAGACTAGACAGACAAGACTAGACAGACAAGACTAGACAAGACTAGACAGACAAGACTAGACAGACAAGACTAGACAGACAAGACTAGACAGACAAGACTAGACAGACAAGACTAGACAGACAAGACTAGACAGACAAGACTAGACAGACAAGACTAGACAGACAAGACTAGACAGACAAGACTAGACAGACAAGACTAGACAGACAAGACTAGACAGACAAGACTAGACAGACAAGACTAGACAGACAAGACTAGACAGACAAGACTAGACAGACAAGACTAGACAGACAAGACTAGACAGACAAGACTAGACAGACAAGACTAGACAGACAAGACTAGACAGACAAGACTAGACAGACAAGACTAGACAGACAAGACTAGACAGACAAGACTAGACAGACAAGACTAGACAGACAAGACTAGACAGACAAGACTAGACAGACAAGACTAGACAGACAAGACTAGACAGACAAGACTAGACAGACAAGACTAGACAGACAAGACTAGACAGACAAGACTAGACAGACAAGACTAGACAGACAAGACTAGACAGACAAGACTAGACAGACAAGACTAGACAGACAAGACTAGACAGACAAGACTAGACAGACAAGACTAGACAGACAAGACTAGACAGACAAGACTAGACAGACAAGACTAGACAGACAAGACTAGACAGACAAGACTAGACAGACAAGACTAGACAGACAAGACTAGACAGACAAGACTAGACAGACAAGACTAGACAGACAAGACTAGACAGACAAGACTAGACAGACAAGACTAGACAGACAAGACTAGACAGACAAGACTAGACAGACAAGACTAGACAGACAAGACTAGACAGACAAGACTAGACAGACAAGACTAGACAGACAAGACTAGACAGACAAGACTAGACAGACAAGACTAGACAGACAAGACTAGACAGACAAGACTAGACAGACAAGACTAGACAGACAAGACTAGACAGACAAGACTAGACAGACAAGACTAGACAGACAAGACTAGACAGACAAGACTAGACAGACAAGACTAGACAGACAAGACTAGACAGACAAGACTAGACAGACAAGACTAGACAGACAAGACTAGACAGACAAGACTAGACAGACAAGACTAGACAGACAAGACTAGACAGACAAGACTAGACAGACAAGACTAGACAGACAAGACTAGACAGACAAGACTAGACAGACAAGACTAGACAGACAAGACTAGACAGACAAGACTAGACAGACAAGACTAGACAGACAAGACTAGACAGACAAGACTAGACAGACAAGACTAGACAGACAAGACTAGACAGACAAGACTAGACAGACAAGACTAGACAGACAAGACTAGACAGACAAGACTAGACAGACAAGACTAGACAGACAAGACTAGACAGACAAGACTAGACAGACAAGACTAGACAGACAAGACTAGACAGACAAGACTAGACAGACAAGACTAGACAGACAAGACTAGACAGACAAGACTAGACAGACAAGACTAGACAGACAAGACTAGACAGACAAGACTAGACAGACAAGACTAGACAGACAAGACTAGACAGACAAGACTAGACAGACAAGACTAGACAGACAAGACTAGACAGACAAGACTAGACAGACAAGACTAGACAGACAAGACTAGACAGACAAGACTAGACAGACAAGACTAGACAGACAAGACTAGACAGACAAGACTAGACAGACAAGACTAGACAGACAAGACTAGACAGACAAGACTAGACAGACAAGACTAGACAGACAAGACTAGACAGACAAGACTAGACAGACAAGACTAGACAGACAAGACTAGACAGACAAGACTAGACAGACAAGACTAGACAGACAAGACTAGACAGACAAGACTAGACAGACAAGACTAGACAGACAAGACTAGACAGACAAGACTAGACAGACAAGACTAGACAGACAAGACTAGACAGACAAGACTAGACAGACAAGACTAGACAGACAAGACTAGACAGACAAGACTAGACAGACAAGACTAGACAGACAAGACTAGACAGACAAGACTAGACAGACAAGACTAGACAGACAAGACTAGACAGACAAGACTAGACAGACAAAACTAGACAGACAAGACTATCAATTGATAGTCTTAAAGATAAAAGTGTAGAGACGGCTTGCTTTGTGTTTCTAAACAACGTTATACATCTGCTAGATTAGGGATGGCAAACCATTGGCACACGTGCAATTGATGGCACGCGACAGAATATTTTGAGCACGCCACCGATCAACGGTTTACTATTTAAGTTCACTATGTAGTGTTATATTTAGAACGAATGCGACAAACATTTAATGCCAACTCACTGCTAAAAGTGGGTAAACTGAAACATTTGACTGATTCACTAACACGACACAACATAATACTGACAGCAGTACAGGAAACCAGATTTACGGACGAACATGCCTTCGAGTCCCAAGGCTACAGAATCCTCAAAGGAAAAGTGGGTCAGCGGGTAATGATGAACGTACCCCACTTAGGTACAGGATTTACAATCAGTCACAGGATACTGGATTCAGTCACCGACTTTACCTCCCCGAGTAGTCGTGTATCCATCCTCTCTCTCAAATGGGCAAACAAGGGCTACGGTATAGTCAATGTACATGCCCCAATCAACCAGGACAACATACACAATCCAGACAGAACTGACAAATTCTGGGAAGACTTAGAAGATATTATCTCTAAACTTCCAGAGAGGCACACCGTCATACTGCTTGGTGACTTCAATGCTCGATTGGGAAGAGAGAAAAAATACAGAAACATAGTGGGCAATTATCCGGCGCATAAGCGAACCAACCGCAACGGAGAACGATTGGTGGATCTGTGTAGGACTTTTGGGTTGATCATGAAGTCTACAGCCTTCAAACACTTGCCAAGGAAGCAGAAGACTTGGATTTCACCCAATACCCACCTGGGTGAATTCCAGATAGATCATGTGGCCATTTCACGCAAATCTCAGAAGGAAATACAAAACGTGAAGGTACTAAGAAGCGCCAATCTGGACTCAGACCACTACCTCTCAAAGATCAAAATAAGACTACAGCCTAGAAACACTAGATTACACAGAACCTCCAAAATGGGAAGATTTGACGTCGAGCGACTCAAGAACAGTCAAGAATTAAGTCAGAGACTGAATAACACAGACCTAAACAACTGGGACCAACTGAAGGAGACTCTTGTCAATGCGGCCAATGAACTCGCCCCTCTCGCTAGAAGAAGGAAGCATCCGTGGTGGACTGAAGACTGTGACAATGCAATAGCCCAAAGACAGATAGCCTGGCTGAAGTGGAATTCTAAAAAGACCAAGGAAAATTAGCATAAATTTTTGGAACAAAAAAAGGTTACAGCCAAGATAATTCGAGGAACCAAACAAATCTTCACACAAAACCAACTAACCCAAATCAAAGAGAGCTTTGCTAAGAATAATTCCAGAGATTTCTTTGGAACCTTTAAGCAGGTACTCAGAAAACACGCTCCGCCAAGCCTCCACTTCAGAGACTCACAAGGCAAACTGGCTTATAACGATAAGGACAACTGCCACCTTCTGGCTCAGTACTTTAAAAATCTACTCAACTCTGACCCACCCAGCAAAGACATCGACTATAAACAAACCACACCAAACCCGGACTCGCTTCCCCCTTCATTGGAAGAAGTTGGGCAGATCATTCAACTTCTTAAGAATAATAAGGCAGCTGGAGAGGACTCTATCGTTGCTGAACTGTGGAAAGGTGCTGGAAACAACGCAGTGCGCAAGCTAACCGAGATCATTCAGGACATCTGGGAAACAGAAAAATTACCACCCGATTGGAAATCTGCTCTGATCCATCCGCTTCACAAAAAGGGAGATTTTACGTATCTAAACAACTACCGTGGAATTTCTCTCGTCCCGGTAACATACAAGATTCTCTCGAAGGCGTTACAAACAAGGGCCGAAAATCAATTGGATAGTCAACTGGGAGAATACCAGTGGGGCTTCAGGAAGACCCGATCCTGTGTTGAACAGATCCTCAATCTTAAAACTGTACTTGCATACTCCAAGATGAGAAACCGCAGGGTGGTCGTCACCTTTGTTGATTTTAGGAAGGCCTAAGATTCCATCGATAGAGAAACGCTTAACAAAGTACTCCAGGTACTAGCACTAGACAACAAAACCCGCAGACTAATCCTAGAAACTTTGACCAACACCCATTCCAAGGTTAAATTTAGAGGCGAGATTTCAGAAAGCTTCGAAATCAAAACTGGAGTGAGACAAGGAGATGGACTTTACCCACTTCTCTACAACTGTGTCCTTGAAAAGGTTATGAGAGAATGGCGCAAGGAACTGAACAATTTGGGTGCTCAGAGTGGTATCTACCTAGGACGTAAGAACGATGGACCGGTTGTAGATTGCCTGGCCTTTGCAGATGACATGGCACTGTTTGCTGATTCTCTTGAGATGGCAACAATGCAAGTAAACTGCCTCAGAAAACAGGCTGCCAAAGTGGGGCTTCAAGTTTCGCTGGAGAAAACAGAATTCTTCACCAACATTAGAGAAGCAAACAGAGAGATGTTACTAGAACAGGGAAAAATCAAGAGGACTGAGAAATTTAAGTATCTCGGCGAATGGATTGAACTCAACTTATCAGAAAGAGCATCATTGTCCAAGAGAGTCAGCAAGTTAGAACTAGCCTATCGGCTGACTAAGAACACTTACAATTAGAAATGCCTGTCACGCAACTTGAAACTTAAGCACTACACATCAGTCTTACGACCAGAAGCCCTATATGCCATGGAGTGTCTTTCCTTGAACCGAAGGGGTCTAATGGAGAAATTGGAAATCAGAGAGAGGAGAATCCTCAGGAAGATCCTAGGCCCGGTAAAGGAAGATGGGGAATTCCGAAGACGGCATAACTCTGAGCTTTACGAACATATTGAGATGCTCTCTGACTGTGCAAGGAAAAGAAGGATAGCTTTCTATGGCCACGTTGCAAGATTGACTCCAAACCGACCAACCAACCGTCTGTTCACCTTCTTGCATAACAAGAAGCTTCGTACCACTTGGTTAACAGAGACCGAAAAGGATATTAAAGAACTGGGAATAACAGATCTCAAAAACAGACAGTCTGTGAGACGCACCCTAAAGGAAGTCCGTGGATTTCAGGAAAAACCTCGAAGGAAAGGTACCCCCTGGACAGAAGAGAGAAAGGAGTTACACCGGCAGAAGATGCGACAATACTGGGCAAAAGTCAAAGCCCAACAGTTGAACAAGCGTGGTCCAAAGTAGGCCTATTCGAAAGAAGAAGAAGAATGCGAAAAACGCTACAGAGTGATCGGACAAAGTGCGTGGGGCGGCGGGGGATAGCACCCTCGTTTGTTATTCAAATTCAAATTTTATTTCATTATATAAGTTATAAACAAAATAACTAAATGAAATGTTTCAGAAATTGCATATAACTGCCACCAAAAAATACATACATAGTACCATAAGTATGGTGGGCAAAAAAAATTGTTTGTTAAGTTTATTTCAAACAGGCGTAAGACATTCGATTCGTGAATTCTACTGCATCATTCACCAGCAAGCATTGTGTGCTCAGAGTAGTTTAATATCTCTTGATAATGTAATGGCGGTAGTCACAAAAATAGTCAACCTCGTATCGTCGCAGGCTTTAAATAAGGGAAAATTTGTGATTTGTTAGATAAAGTCAACTCGCTGTGTGATGGCTTACTGATATATAATAATATTTGCTGGTTGAGCGGCGGGAACGTACTTCAAAGATTTGTTGACTGCTTGTAAGAAGAGATTAATAACATTAAAGACTCGTTTAGAAACCGTTTGACAGATGACTAAGATGACACGAGTTCAGCATGCATTCTGCTAAAAGTAAGATCTTACTACCCTAATATAAGAAATTTTTCATCTAATCTGCAACAACAGATGTCACACTAATGTTACTTTAATTTCAATTACGCGTATAACTGAAACATTTATTGTTATACATTGCAAACTGTATTTTTTTGGTACTAAATAAAGAGTTTTGAGCGGAAAGAATTTAGTATTATCATTTTCAATAACAACAATAATCACAAATGGTAAGTCAAAATTATTTGACGGCACCTCTATGACCTCATTAAACATTTCTTTAGAAAAAATAGCACGTTGACACATAAAGGTTCGCACCCCTGTACTAGATAGTAAAGAAATACCTTTTAGTATTATAATAGATTTTCCCAAAAATTAATTATGATACGGTTGACAACGACATTCTCATTAAAAAAATAGAACAGGTAGAACACAACAAACAAAACTACCAAATCCCAGTCATGGTTTTTCAAAATTAAAAAAAAAGCTAACACATTGGGTATACTACAGGGAAGCATTTTAGGACCATTGCCATTTACAATACATGTTAATGGTTTGAATTTAGTTTTAAATGAGTAAATTGAAATAATAAACTACGCTGATGATACCACCTTACTATTATTTAGTAAATCAATCGACGAAATAGCTAGAAAAACAAATTTAGCAATAAACTTAGTTAGCGAGTGGTTTCAAAGATACAAACTTAGAATGAATGAGAACTAAACAAATATTATTATATTTAGAACAAAAAGATCTCAAATAAGGTACCCACAGAAGATACTAAAGAAATAACTGAAGAATTGATAAAGATAATAAATGAAGGATTCGAAATAAGGAACGAAGTTAAACTGTTAGGAATAAATCTTAACCAAAATATAAACTGGGATAGTCAAATAATCTAGCTACTAGACTAAATAAAACTATGTATGCCTAACGTATACTTAAAAGATGTTTAAACACAGAAACATTAAAAATTGTATATTTTTCAAACGCTCATAATATGAAGTTTATATTTTCATAAGAAATTTATTATTTTCATATAAGTTCATATTATGAGATTTGGCATTATATTTTGGCAGAGTAGCAAAAACATTTATAACGCAAGAATTTATAAAAGACAGTTCTAAATATTTTCTTTTAAATATTACTTTTATTTATTATAAATCATTCACTAATTACTGTAAATCGACTGCACAATCACTATATTTATATAACTGATAACTAGGTTTTTTGAAGAATCAAATATTTATCTTCAAATTGTCTATACAATTTTTAATTTTTGATTCGAATTTCTTTGTTCGAGTTCTAAAAGGGCCAATCACTGTAGTAATGCACTAATACATGTGGTTATAGCACGGAATTAACACGGAATAATAATTAAATGTTCTTTTGAAATAAAAATTATAGAATATAATGGTATCTAGATATTATTTGTAATTATTATATGGATAAATATGTAATTAGTTTATTCCGTTTTTTTGCATCAACGTTACAACTTTACAACTAGTTCATTCTTTACTAATTGTAATTAATAAATTATTAATGAATACAAAAGAAAATGATTTTTAAATTGGAAAATAAAGAACAGAAATATATTTTCAACAGAAAAATGTGAAAGGAAATATCTTACACAAAAGAAGAATCTGTCTTGAAAAAAACGAAGAATTTTCGAAATATTAAATTGATAATTGTAATATTCGCATATTACATATAATATTATTTGTGTAATATTATTTCTGTTCCATATTTAATTCTAGTATAATAAAAACTGTTTCATTATTTCCTCTAAATTTTCGAAATTTGAAAGGAAATATTATTGAATTATGGTTAAAAATATTCATACTTTTAGCAATATCTCGTTATTTTTCATTAGATAAATTACAAAAAAAATGTATTCATTTTTCTTTCTTGTCTTTTTGTAGTTAAATATCAATGAAGAAGATTTATGGAAGTAATTAGAATGCTATAACCATAATGATAATAAAATATAATAATATTAATAAAACTTATTTATATGGAGATTTTTATAAATATTAATTAATTTGTTTAATATATTACCTTGAGTAAAGTAGAACTATTACATTTTCTAGTTTCTGGGAACGTATGGTTTTAATACGAATTTCAAACATTCTAATTGGAAATGTTTCATAATTAATTGGAAAACAAATTTTACGTTCTAGGAACTAGATTATAATATCGATAATATTGTTGTGATCTCGCGATTTTGGTTTCAAAAAATTTGAGTTTCTCATGAGTCGGCAAAGAAAACTAAGTGGACACCCGATTAGTTTTTGTTTATTTAGGACCATTAGTCTGGCTTATCTAAATCATGCGGGCAGACGCTCGAACTTAGGGATCGTGCCGAGACGCCGAGAGGATTTTGTTTTATGAGTTCTGGAAATTTTCCATAAAGATTAGGGGAGGACTCACACCAAGACCGAGGTGATGAGGTAGAGGGGAAGTTAAAAAGGGGCCGTCAGAAATGAGCTAGCAAGAGAGTAATTTGAGTTTTGAAAACGAACCTCCGTATTTTCGTCGAAGTAAATTCCGGGTTTCGACCACAAGTATCGTAGAATTAAGTGTATTATTGTTAGTTAGTAATTATTGTAATAAGTTAGCGATTAGTTGTACATATTGTAAGATATTAGTAGATAAGTAGTGTTTAATTACATATAAAGGACATATTTGCGTGTAATTAATTCATCCATTGTCCTGATCCTGGAGCAGCACCATACCAAATTACCAGTTCGCAACAGAGATACTATATTTTTGGTGGCAGCGGTGGGATCCAGAAGAATCCGAAATTGGTGGAATTCCTCGGAATTCAAAATCGGTTGGATCCAGAAAGTATCAAAAAAGGAATTGGAAATTTGGTTGCCTTTGGTCGCAGCGAGTTCCGTCCAGGTCTACGTCAAATGCAGTGAATCTACGAGTGTCGTTTCGCCGTACATCACGCAGCTCCACAATAGGACAATTCGGTTGATTAGATACAAACTACGTCTGAGATTTCGTAAAAAACTGTAAGTATATCTTTGTTTCGTACGCAAAATATTTTGCATAATTGTTGACGAATTGCACGTTATAATAAAAATGGCTCTTATGACGTTAGATGTAGCAATGAGATATATAAAGGAGTACGATGGACAGGCGGTTAAAGTGCAAGATTTCATAGAATCGTGCGATTTGGTGATGGATGCTGTAGCTTTAGACGCCCAAGATATATTATTTAAGATAATAAAAACATCTAAATGAATAGGTAGGGCTAGAGATTTGACTAAGTACGGGGATTTTTCGACATGGGGCGAATTAAGGGACCATTTAGGGGACAGACTTTTAGAAAAACGTTCAATTTCCTGCTGTCAAATGGAGTTACATTCAACTTACCAATACAATGGTGAAGGTGTAATTGACTATGCTAATAGAATTGAGCAATGTTTGTCGAATTTGATTGACGCGTCTGTGGTTGGCAAGACTTTAGCAATAGCTAAAGAGATCAACGATATTTACGATATTCAGGCATTATATGTATTTTTGCAAGGCTTGTCGGATTCTTTAAAAATCATAGTAAAGGCACAAAGACCAAATTCGTTAAAGGAAGCGGTTGAGCTTGCCCGATCGGAAGAGTGTCAGTTAAATAGTGCATTTAGTAGAATAGACATAAAATGTGGGGTAAAATCTTGCGATGTTTGCAATAAGAGCGGTCATTTAGGGAAGGATTGTCACTTAAGAAAAAGAAACAGCGAACCACCTCAAAATTACAATACCGTTCGAATAAAAGGTGAAGGTTCAGTATACGGCGCACAGATATCCCAAAATTCCCGAGCTATTTCCCCGATTATATGTTTTTATTGTAAGAAACCGGGTCATAGAATTTCCGAGTGTAGGAGAAGAATTTACAACGAACAAAACCGGCAGACAAATGTAAGCGAAGTAAACAAACAATTTACTAAAGAGCGTCATTCGTATAACATTGCTAGTGGTTCGGGAAACGCACCGGGTCCGACAGTAAGTTCCGTGTCGTCGGACCGAGCAATTTAAGCCAGGAACATAAAATAAAATCGAAAATAAATTTAGTGAATTGTCGGTATATGTTTCCAAGAGCATTAACGGAGCAGGTTTAAAAAATGTACATTTACCGTTACAAATTTCGAAACAAGGTTTTGCAACATTTTTGTTAGATACGGGAGCCGACATAAGCATTATTAAATTAGGAATTTTAAGGAATGAATTAAATTGGGATAGTGGCAGGAAAACAAAAATTCGGGGCATTACAAATGGTTTTGTGGAAACATTAGGAGCCATTTTCGAGAAATTAGAGGACAAAAATCAATTATTCCACGTCGTTTCAAACGATTTCCCTATATGTTTCGATGGTATTTTGGGAAGTGATTTTTTTGAGTTATTTAATGTTAATTTGGATTTCGAAGAGAAACGAATGCTTTTCGGAGAAAAGTGTTTGAGTTTTAATGAAAATTTAGATATAAGGGACACTAATTACTTGACATCTCCGCGTGGAGGTCGCATTGTTAAAACTGAGGTCGGTTTAGATAATTTAGAAGGAAACGTATTAAACATACCTCCTCGGAGTGAAAATATATTTCAAGTTTCGTGCAGGGTAGACAACCCTGATTCATTCGTCTATATTTGTGAAGGTCGCCAAATCAGCGACAATATTTTTATTACTAACTCAATTTCGTATGTTAGGGAAAATAAATGTTTCGTGGGAATTCTGAATACGTCAGAAGATTCGGTCAGTGTCAGTCTCGAGCCAATAGATTTAGTATCAATTGAGTCAGATAGTTTCGATTCAGTTATTTATAATTGTAATAACGTAGGATCCGATCAGTTTCGAAATAGAAGCGATGTATTAAGGGAATCGATAAAACTCGATCATTTGAATGTAGAGGAACAGAAGGCTATCGGTGAATTGATTTACAGATATTCTGATATTTTCCATCTCGATGGAGAAAAGCTGACTTGCACCGATGCAGTTAAGCATAAAATTCCATTAATCGGTGATTCCCCTCCCATTCATATTAGGCAGTATAGGTTACCAGAAAGTCAAAGAAGTGAGGTACAGAGGCAGAATCATAAAATGTTGGATGATAATATCATTGTAGAGAGCGACAGCGCTTATAACGCCCCATTATTAGTCGTACCCAAGAAAGCAGGTGCGGACGGTAAACTTAATTGGCGCGTTGTTGTAGATTTTAGGAGGCTAAACGAGTCTACAGTAGGATTTTCGTACCCAGTTCCCAATATTAGCGACATTTTAGACAAACTAGGAAATTCCAAGTATTATTCAAAGTTAGATCTATCGAACGCGTACCATCAGATAGAAATGCATCCGGATGACAGGCATAAAACGGCATTTTCACATCAATTTTCTCACTATGAATTTAAAAGAATGCCTTTCGGTCTAAAATCAGCTGGAGCATCATTTCAACGCCTTATGAATAGCGTGTTGTAGGGAATACAGGGAATTCGCGCATTTGTTTACCTGGATGATATTATAGTATTTTCAAATAATTTGCGTACTCATTGTGAAAAATTGCAAGAAATTTTTGAAAGATTACGAACTTTTAACCTAAAATTAAGTCCGGAAAAATGCGAATTTCTAAATAAAGGGATTGTATAAATAGGTCACAAAATTACTGATGAAGGAATTTTGCCTGACGAAGATAAAATCTTAGCGGTAAAAAAATTTGCTGTACCAACATGTCAGAAACAAGTAAAGTCGTTTTTAGGTTTGGCTTCGTACTATAGACGATTTATTAAGGATTTTTCAAAGGTTGTTTCCCCAAAAAATAACTTGTTAAAAAAGGATGTGCATTTTCAATGGTCGCAACGTTGCCAAATTGCATTTGATGAATTAAAACAGTTATTAACTAATTCGCCAATTTTGATTTATCCCGATTTTTCAAAACCGTTCATATTAACGACCGATGCTTCAGATTATGCTATCGGTAGTGTTTTGTCGCAGGGTAAGATAGGTCATGATCTGCCCGTCGCTTACGCATCAAGATCGCTCAATAAGGCCGAAAGAAATTACAGCACATGCGAAAAGGAATTATTGTCAATTGTTTGGTCTTACAATTGTTTTAGACCGTATTTGTTTGGCAACAAATTTTTCGTTCACAGTGACAATAAGGCATTAGTTTACCTAAAAAATATTAAGTCCCCAAATTCCCGTTCACTCGAATGAGACTCAATTTGGAAGAATTCGATTTAGAAGTTAGTTACAAGCCCGGCAAATTCAATAAAAACGCGGACGCTTTAAGTAGAATAGATTGGGATCAAACAATTATCAGAGAACCCAGTCGTAGTATTAATTTGACAAATGAAGTAATTAATGATTACGAAATTTTTTGCAAGTATTTAGGAGGTAATGTGATTATACCCGACGACGGTATTCAAGAATGCCAAGATTCACTTCTAGATGATTTGCCTGCTAACGCAAATTTTTGTTTAGAATTCGACGAAAATGCGAGACCATTAGAACCCTATGTTGACGTCGTAAATAAATTACAATGTCAAGGCGACCTTGACAAACTTGACATACAACGGCGAAACGTTTATTTAATGAATCTTAAATTAGTCATCTTAAATTATCACTAATAATAGGAAACTTATTTGTCTCGTACCCTCAGTCAATTCTCTTTTGAAGGTTTCATATGAGAATATATTTTATATTTTGATAAAATTAAAAGAAAAACTTATTGAACATAACATAGTAATTTTGGTAACAATTTGAAGTGGTGTAAGGTTAGGCTAATGTTAAGATATATATTTAAAAATTCGGGAATCAAAATTTGTGTGTGCCATAACAAGGTCCGGAAGGAAAACTTTAGTGAAAATGAAAAACATACAATTTTAACGGAATGTCATGACCTGCCCACCGGAGGACACCCAGGTATAGGCCGAATGTACAAAAGAATTAGGCGCAAATATAATTGGGATAATTTAAAATCAGATGTAAGAGAATTTGTTAAAAAATGTAGGCAGTGCCAGCAAAATAAGGTTCAAAATAAGACTCATAGGGCACCCTTAATTATTACAGATACTCCCGAATTTGTGTTTGAAAAGTGTTACCTTGACTGCGTAGGACCGTTACCTATATCCGAACAAGGCAACAGATTTTTACTAACGTGTCAGGATGCCTTGAGTAAATATTTAATAGCAATCCCGGTTCCCAATATAGAATCAGCTACGATAGCCACATGCTTTGTAAATGAAGTTATTTGTAAATTCGGTATAATGAGCGAAATCGTCACAGATCAGGGAAGTAATTTCATGTCGGAGCTATTCAAAGATGTTTGCAAACTTTTGAAAATAAAGAAATTAAATTGCACTAGTTACCACCCCGAATCAAATTCGGTCGAAAGATCTCATCGAACGTTGGGCGAATACTTGAGGAATTTTGTTAATAAAAATAAAACTGATTGGTGTAGCCATGTCCCTCACTTTTTGTTTTCATATAATACTACACCACATTCAACCACCACGTTTATGCCATTCGAATTAGTGTACGGCAAACAACCTATTTTACCAACGTCAATTACAGCTCCACCAGAATTTTCATACAATTACGACGATTATCTGATGGACTTGAAACACAAATTACGCGTGACTAGACAAGAAGCTAGAGATAACCTAATCAGAAGGAAGGAAAGGACGAAAGTTTTATATGATAGGAGTAGTTCAAATATAGAATATGAAGTAGGAGATTCGGTTTGGCTATTCGATGAAAGTACCAAAACGAACAAAAGCAAAAAATTACATTCAAGATATTTAGGACCATTTAAGATAGTTTCTATAGATTCAGATGTCAATTGTACGCTTAAAATAAAAGGAAAATACGTCAAGGTACATAAAAATAGAATAAAAAAATGCCATGTTAATATCGCGGAATCTCGAGTTTAGTTTCTCTTATTGTTAGTTTAGATGTTTAGAATCTTGAGTTTGGAACTCCATTATACAAGAGCCTACCTGCGAATAAGTTCATAATTACAGAGCCTGTCGCGAAATATTTTGTTGTTAACGTTACACAAAGGTATACATGTTTCCATCTTGTTGTTTTTTGTTAAGTGTTAAGTGTAATATGTGACAATATGTTTGTAAATAAAATTGACTAATATTTCTGATACAAATAGTGAAATGTGTGAGACGAACTTTTTAGCGGAAACAAGAGAGGTTTCCGAGGTCTGTGAATATTATAAAACATCGTTGAACCGTCGACCGGCCGTTACTAATCGTAAGATGCAAAATTGGAAGGAATCATATTCATCAGGAGAGGAACCGGCTACTAGAAATTATTCGTACGACAACGACAACGCGGTGGCAAAATATGAAAAATTTGTCACTTTGAGTAGCGCTAACTTTTTATTAAGTGAGGGAGTGTTGTGATCTCGCGATTCTGGTTTCAAAGAATTTGAGTTTCTCACGAGTCGGCAAAGAAAACTAAGTGAACACCCGATTAGTTTTTGTTTATTTAGGACCATTAGTCTGGCTTATCTAAATCATGCGGGCAGACGCTCGAACTTAGGGATCGTGCCGAGACGCCGAGAGGATTTTGTTTTATGAGTTCTGGAAATTTTCCATAAAGATTAGGGGAGGACTCACACCAAGACCGAGGTGATGAGGTAGAGGGAAAGTTAAAAAGGGGCAGTCAGAATTGAGCTAGCAAGAGAGTACATATTGTAAGATATTAGTAGATAAGTAGTGTTTAATTACATATAAAGGACATATTTACGTGTAATTAATTCATCCGTTGTCCTGATCCTGGAGCAGCATACCAAATTACCAGTTCGCAACAATATGTTAATTTATTTTGGGTTTGAGGTCCCTGGAAGCTTAGATAAATGCAAAATTGGTACTGAACAGACATTGGCTGAAAATTCCCACCTCTTGTGCACGAGTAAAAATATTCGCAGTAAGATCGGGAGAATGTATTGCAATTTATTTTTAATGGGATGGGACAAATTATTGTTAATTTTCCTATTGGCTGGAGAAATAGTTTACCCGGGAAAATAGTTTGCGCATGCTTTTGGGGGTGAAAAGTACTATAAATAGGGGCATAATATATGTGGAAACTTCAATTGCGCTCTTTCTCGTTTTTTAAAACTGCCGTTAACGCGCACTGGTATCCCTGAGCGATCCACAATTTCCATCTAGTTCGTTGCACGACGCCAACGAGTTTGTGCGTCGCGACGCTCTCCAGTCAACACCAGACGCGAATTCTTATACAATGGGTAAGTTTTTGTTAAAACTTACTGACTTCTATAAATTTCTAGTAAATATTTTATATTTTTGTTCAAAAAAATAGAACCATAATAATTTAAACATTTTTCAACTCCATTTTATTTAATTTTATTCTTACGTAGAATCAATACCTTACGATAATTCGAACTTCTGGCTATTCAATTCGTAATTACCAACAATAAATATGTTATATCCACAAACACGATTCTTTTTATTTGAAATGATAAATGTTTTTCTTCGGGTGGCAAAAAAACTAGTTTTATCATTTTTTCTCACAGTAGATAAATCAAGAAATGCGAGTTTGTTAAATCTACAACTAGTTGCTTTCAACTAAGAAGTTGGAAAATGATACAAGTTTTATATTTCCAACGGATTTTATTATTAATAAATTCCGAAAATGTATCACATATCTTTTTTTCCGGTTTCAAACTAAATTTTCCATGATTTTATTAAATTATCGAGATGAAATTTTACTTGAGAATGAGAAAAAAACATATTTATGTTAAATAAATCAAATTTTCCACGATTTAATCACATTATCGAAAAGAAATATATTTTACTTGTTGTTTGGCGGGAAAATAATGTTACTAATTTTTGGGCCAAATATTTGCGAAACTTGCTTTATCAAAAAATTTTAATTTATCAATTTTAACAATATTAGAATATCAGAGTTTTAGGCTCAATTTAGGCTCAATATAGGCTTTCAATTGCTCGAAAATTTGAAAATCAAGGCAAATTGTTGTTGTTGTGTACCAAACAATGCAGAAAGTTTCCCGTTTTCATATGTTTGTGAAAAAAAAACAATATACTATTTTGTAGATAAAACATGCAAAAAAGCTATTATGCCAATAAAAATATTTAAATCACAACTTTGGGGTTCATTTCGATTAAACGAAAAGTGGAAATCTGAGGTAACTGGTTGTTGTTGTATATTTGTAAAACTGGTTGTTGTTGTTGTATATTTGTAAAACTAATAATGCCGAAATGTTTCACAATTGTTTTTCTTCGTTTTATTAAATTATCGAAACGAAATATTTCCTTGTTTTATTGCATTTTTCTGTCGAAAAACTTGTGATATTTGTGATGATAATTTTTGCGCACATTATTAACGAAAATTGTTATAAAAATACTAAGAAAAATATTTGCAATTTACATACATAAAAACGTGTTTTATTAATTGTATGAAATTACATTTCTAAACATTTAAAATATTTAAATGAATTATGTTACCAATTTTTCTGAGACCTTTATGAGAAAAACTACGAAAAACTACGGCTTGTTGCCGTTCAAACAAATGTTTTAAAATGAATACAAAAAATGGTTGCTGCCGTTAAAACTAATATTAAACAAATGAATTAAAAATAAAGTAATATAAATTTGTATATTTTTTTGTAACGAATAAAGTAACATAGAAAACGTTTATAATAAATAAAGATGTAACAGATTTATGAAATGGCGAAAACTAAAGTATTTTGTAATTTATAAAAAAAATGTTTGTTTTAGAAAATGCCTATTTATAAAATCTTACAAAATCGTTTATTAAATATTAATAAAACGAAACCACATAAAACTAAAATATTGTCAATTATTATAAATTACATCATAAATGACATATAAATAACATCAATTATTTTATATTAACATCAATTATTTTAAAACAATGTTCTAAAGAAATAAGTACACCATTGAAAACAATAACAAATAACTCTCTTGACCAAGGGGTATTCCCGACTTCATAAAAAAACTTCAAAAATCATATCATTATTTAAGAAAGGAGAGAGAAGTATAACTTCAAATTTTAGACCCATTTCAAATTTGAACTGTTTTTCAAAAATTATAGAAAAATTAATGGTAAAAAATAGTATGTTACTTGGAAAAATATAACTTATTAAACAATAGGCTACACTAATGGAAAATCTTCAACAACTGCAACTGTTGCTGTTAAATAATTACGAGTAACCAAACTGAAATGTGGTGGTGCACCATCGTGCATAAACCACATTGCAATTCTTGTCGCCAATGTTACATCCTGCAGAAATTTGGGCAGTGTTTCTTCCAAACAGTTGCGATACATCTCGTCAAGTTTTGCTGGTATAAATACCGGTCCAATTAGATAATCACCCACAATTCCGACCCAAACATTCGGAGATAACTGATGTTGAAATCGATCTTCACGTACCTCATGCGGATTTTTATCTGCCCACACATGGTTGTTATGAAAATTCCTTACGCTTTATCGGTGAAAAGAGTCAGGAGTTGAGGGATTACAACTAATGTTTGCATAAGTCATTGACATAACGCAATACATGGACGATAATCAGCAGGTAGTAATGCCTGAACACGGTGAATGTGGTATGAGTACAACAAATTACTCTACAGAATTTTCCAAATTGTCCTTTGACTTACATTCAAAGTATTGTCAATTTGTTGCGTAAAAGTGCTAGGAAACCGTTCAATGTACAATCGTCTAGCTTGTAATGAATTACCATCAACAAGTCCATGCATGAAATGCATGTCAGTCATCTCGGCGATCGTATACATGGTGAGTACTTCACTAACTATTAAAGACACGTCAAACAGCCAAAAGTCACTCAATGGAAGCAACTGCGATCGGTACAAGTGATGATCATTGACGAGACGTATTCAAATGAAATCCACTTGTACGTTAGTAGATAAAACAGCCGTTCCAAGTTATCGTCAGCAATTTCTTGTACTTGATAAACTCAATATTTTTTGTACTTGATAAACTCATTGGCGCACGCCATACTTTTATTTACAGTAATGATTTTAACAAATATCGAATAGGGT
Source organism: Phosphuga atrata (assembly GCA_944588485.1). Classification (NCBI taxonomy): domain Eukaryota; kingdom Metazoa; phylum Arthropoda; class Insecta; order Coleoptera; family Silphidae; genus Phosphuga; species Phosphuga atrata. The sequence goes on from CALYMW010000001.1 coordinate 35,576, forward strand.
TGTCGCAAATTTTGTTCACAATGTATCTTCGAAACAAAGGTGTTTTTCAGAAATCATCATAGTATAAAATATTTACCTTACACCCTGTATAAAATATGCATGTTTATCTTACACCCTGTATAAAATCAATCATCAAATATATTAACAATAAATAGTGGTATACCGCAAGGGTCCGTATTGCTCAACCCATGCTCAATTTAATATATACCACCGATTCTAATTTTACAAATTCAATACTCTTCGCGGTTGAACGTCAGCTATTGTAGAAGCAGACAAAAAATTGAAAATATATCAAAAAAGGCAACCAATAAGATAAATGATTTCGAAAAATATTACACTCAAAATAAATTAAATATTAATAAAAGTAAAAAACGAATCATTAATTTGATACATTAAATTAATAAATAAATTAAATTTACTAATTACTAATTTTATTATTTGATACAACTATTTGTAGGAGAAATATAAGTTATTTAATAAAAGCAAAACAGGACTCCATTGAACAAGTAAATTCGACAAAATTTCTGGGGATTACTATTGACTGTAAACTGAAATGGAGAGATCATGCTGATATTCTTTGTGCAAGATTATCTACGGCATGCTACGCCTTAAAACAAATGAAAGCCTTGGTTAATACTGAAATGCTATTAATGTAATACTTTGCTCATTTTTTACTTTTCTGCTCATAGTCTACTAAAGTATGGAATAGCTGCGTGCGGAGAAGGACCAAATCACAACAGAAAAAACTACAAAAAAGGCTATAAGAATAAGTGGGTATCAGTAAACTCACCAGTTGTAGGGATTATTTTATTAAGTTAAATATATTCAAACTATCATCTGAATATTATTGGATTTAAAAAAATATTGCAAAATCTAAATCTGTAAACCTTAGCAATTGTAACACCAGAAACGAAAATACCTTACAAATCTCAAAAATAGTGATTTTTACAAAAACAGTACAATTTATAGGACTATTATAAGTTGCCACAAACTACCAAATGAATTTAAAAATCAACACTTCAATATGTTTAAAAATAAAATAAAAATATGTTGTTAATAATAATATCATTAAATATCATTGAATAAATTTAATAAAAATATATCATTCAATAAAAATATCATTGTATGTGATCATTATATTAGATAAAGCTCGATGTAAAAATGTAAAATTTCACGTTCTATTGTTTCTATTTCTATGTATCTTTGACATATTCTATACAATAATAATATTGTCCAATGAAAAAATATTATTATTATTATTATTAATGGAAAGGATGAAAAGGCTTCGACTAATACTTACTATGAATTGAAAAATTCATTATGTTTTTACCACTAATTGAAAATTGTACACGTAAATACAATTTCTCCAGTGCATTGGTCAACAAAAAAACATTGTTTGTTTCCTGTGATTTTTCTTGTTTCTATATCAAATTGACGCGTATTTTTTAAATATGGCAACAATTCTTCTCTAACAGCTTTTGTTTTTGAGTTATAGCTACTATGTTTAATTAGATTTTCGGTTTTTTATTGGACACTAAAATATATTTTGTAGTATTTTTCGATATGGCTACGTTAAGAAGATGTTGTGCACTTAATCCCGATTGTTTTTGCTACATTTGTGGTGAATATATATTTGCAAAATATCGTAAACATATATCGGACTTTGTGAAAACTGCGTATCATCAATACTTACAACAATACTACATCAGCTAGGTATCAACATGAGCATAAAAATCCACTTCCTGTACTCGCATTACGGGCCTCTCATATAATGGCAGACTACTGCTGGAGTTTGCAACGAGATCTACCTTTCATTCACCTCAAGACGTTCATTCAAGGAAATCTTATAAAAGATCATATGCTATTATTTTTCTGTATTTTTTATTTAAGAAAACAAAACTCGTGTTGACCAGTATAATATATTGCTCCACACACTTAACACGAGTTTCGACGGTTGAAGGTCATTTTGAAATGTCTTCAACAGTCCTGACCAGTCCATGACCTTCAACAGTCGAAACTCGAGTCGTGTTAAGTGTGTTGGTTTAGATAACTTTACAAATTATATAATATTTTCACTAAAGTGGTAAAAACATAGTGATTTTTTCAATTCAGATTGTATAATAGTATATTAAAGGACGAGTACAGTAAGCGCGATTTTACAGCACGCGTGCAAGTTTCTAATAGAAAAGTGCTGAAAAACGCCTTACGAATAAGTTTTTTATAGAATTTTTTCTATTTTGAGACCTCTTATGCCATTACTAAATAAAAAAATCGTCGATACATATTGAGAAAATTGTATCGCACTCGGCGAGCCATAACCGCACGCATATGAGTGCTGTTATGAGTCCATTACAGACGCAAACAAATTCAACAGAAAAACAAATTTATTAAAAGTGAAATTCAAGTTAATTGAAGGCGATCAGAGAAATTCATCTCAAGCTAAATTTGTTGTTCATTTATAATAAATTCTTAATTTTTCTTGTTAAAATAATTATCAAAAAATAATTAAAGTAATAAGTAACTAAAGAAAAATTAGGAATTAAAATAAATCTATTATAAATAAACATGCAAGGTTTATTACAATAAATTTATTTCACGCGGATTTTTTTCACAAAATTTTGCAAAACAATTTTATTGCAAAATTCCTTGCATTTTCCGCGAATTCTTAAACTGAAGCAACTGGTGGAAGAAGAAATATTTATTGAAAACAAAAAGTCTACAAAAGGCTATCGACCACTAGGTCTTTCCGCCCGGTAATTGCACACAGATAAAATTAATGATTTAATATATACAAAAAAAAAGTACAGTTATTATAAAGGATACAAAACAAGATTAAAAAAAAAAAAAAAAAACAGGATCAACAGGTTATGAGTTCAGTCGTATAGTGATTCATGGAGTGTCAGGAGTGGGTGTCTGCGGGAGGGTTTATTAGGGTCACGTCTGATGCATAGGTGGTTTGTGATGGTCCAGTGAATGTTGGTTTCTTTGTATTTGGTCAGTAGTCGTTTGTGTCTATCGCAGAGTCTCGGAATTTGGGTGAGTCTGTAAAGGAGTTCATTGGAGGGGTTATGGAGGATGTTATTAGGATGTCGTAATTTGGAGATAGTACGTAATGCTGCTCGTTCGGCTGTTTCCAGTATGTTGTAGGTTTTTTTGTTGGTAATAGTCATTATTATGTGTCCGTAGTCGAGGATAGGTCTGCATATGGCTTTGTAAATCTTGGAGGCTGTTGAGATGGAGATGCCTTGGTTTCCTTGGGTCAAGGAGCGGAAATATTTGCTTCGTTGTATAGTTTTGGTCTTACGTATTTTTGCGTCGATGTTAAATTTCAGTTTATTGTCGAATGTTATACCAAGGTATTTAATTTGTGGAGTCGGTGTTACGTCAATGTTGTCTAGGTGGATATGTGGAGAATTGGGGGAGATTCTGTGATTCGGGATGAGTAGTTGGCATTTGGAAGAAGTTGCAGTGAGTCTCCATAGGTTAAACCAAATTAGGGTTCTGTCCGTGAGGGTTTGTAGTTCGTCCGTCGTTTTTTTGAGGGTTTTATTGTGGGCTATGAGGGCGGTGTCATCGGCGTATTGTAGGATATAGGCGGAGAGGTTGATTTGGGATTTGTCTGCAAAGTTGTGGTTGTAAATGTCATGGCAGTATATGTTATAAAGTAAGGGAGAGAGGGGGAACCTTGGGGAAGACCTTGGAGAGGGGAAAATTCAGAGGAGAGGGCGTTATTTATTTTAATTTGGAGGGATCTGTCATGGAGGAAATTTTTAAGGATATAAATGAGATACGGAGGGACATTTAGTTTGTGTATTTTGAACAGGAGGCCGGCATGCCACACACAGTCAAAGGCTTTGTTTATATCTAGGAATAGGGCAGCAGAATGATCTTTACGGAAGTATGCGGTTTGTATGTTATTGGTGAGGATATATAGGGGGTGGATGGTGGAGTGGGAAGGCTTGAATCCAAATTGATATGATGGAATAGAGTTTTTGAGCAGATTCCATAATCTATTTTTGAGGATTTGCTCTAGGATTTTGCCTAGGACTGGAAGGAGGGTAATTGGGCGGTAACTATTTAGCAAGGAATGATTTTGATGAGGTTTTGGGATGGTGATAATTATACCTTTTTTCCAACATTTGGGAAAGGATCTTTTATAGAGGCAGACGTTGAACAATTTAATAATGTGGAGATGGATATCATCGGTAAGGTTTCTAAGTAAGGATTTTTTAACTAGGTCGGGGTCGGGTGCACTATTTTTGCCATGGAAGAGAGCAGGAAGGTATTCGTCGTAGGTTATTTCGTCCAGGTCTGTGTTGTCATTTTTAAAGTAGTCGTTGTACCATGTGTTTACTCTGTCGTAGTTATGTTTATCAAATGAGGGAGATTTAGAGGGGCTAAATGAATCTTTAAAGTGTTTGGAAAAGACGGACGCTTTTTCGGAATCAGAGGAGTATTGTTGGTTATTATAGGAGATGTCGGGGATATAGAATGATGGGCGGTATTTGGTGATCTTTTTAATTTTGTCCCAGTATGTTCGTCCTGCATCGTTTTCTATTTCTTGACAGACTGACAACCACTTGTTGGTTCGAAACTGGAAGATAAGTCTATGAATGTCTTTATTTAGTCTATTCATTTTAGATTTTAAAGAACTGTCTTCTGTTCTGCAGTATATTCGGTATAGTGATCGTTTTTATTTAATTAGCGTCAAGATGAAGGGAGGCAGAGTTGGTTTGTGAAAATTGGTTTTGGATTTGGGGGAGTGTTTTACGATTAAATTTGTCAGGAGGGTCTGGAATTCGCCAACGTCGTTTAGGGAAAGGTTGTTGGAGTCTGTGGTGTTTATATAGGATGGGATTTTGGAGCTGACTCTAGGGATGTTTGTAAGGTTGAGATTTATTTTAGTAGGATGACTAACCAGGCGAGGGATGTGGTTAAGGTTGATAGAGAACGTGATAGCCAAATGATCTGAGCCAAGGTCGGGGGACAGGGTAATATCACTTATAGAATTGACGAGGTTAGAGGTGTGGAGTAATAAGTCGGGAGTAGTATCCTTATTTTGGGGCATTATGAATGTGGGGTTGGTGTGACGGCGAACAAAGAGGGAGTTGCTTAAGAAGGATTGGATCTGACGGATTTTAATTTTGTTGATATTAAAATCGCCGACGATGAGTGAATATTCAAACAATGATGCCATTGTTAGGATATTCCGCTCAATCGCGGAGTGAGGATGGATGTATACCAGGAATATGTGGATTTTCTTTTTATTGTGGAAGGGGATAGTGAAATGGAGACAATCATTGAGGGGGTTGTTAAGGGATGGGGGATTGGCTTTACCAAGTTTGAATTTAGGTTTCAGGTGGATTAAAGCTCCCCCCCTTGCCTTGTTAGTAATTGCATTTCCGTGTTTTGCCAAAGTAGACCAGTCTCTAAAGGTGAGGATACTGTCGGGTCCCGTCTTTGTCTCTACAAATAAATGTCCGTCAATCTTATTTGTCTCTGTATAGCTGTCTATTAAAAGTCTTTTACTGCTGTAGGAATTGATGTTGGCGTAAGTTAATCTTAACTTATCCATCGATATTTACAACTGATTGGGATGTTTCATCGGTCGGAAGGGTGGGGGTGTCGGAGTCAGGGGAGGTTAGGTCAAACATAAGTATGTACATTCTATTTCCTGAAAAAAAGGCATGAGTATCAATTTGGTATTCTGATATGAAGCGCTTGTTCAGCTTTTTAATTAGATCCTCGCGGTTTGTGTTTCCAGGTAGATTCATTTCCATTGTGTATGTATTAATTATGTAGTCGTGAATGGTGAGTGCTGAGTGGATTCTTGAGTTTTGGGTGACTTCAGTAGGTAGTTCGGCAGATTTTTTGTTCGTGCTTCTTATTTTGACATTTGGGACTCCATCGATGGGAGTTTTGGGTCGGTTTGGGCATTTCGGTGACCACGCAGCATGGTCGGGAGATCCACATGACGTGCATTTCGCAGGCAGAGAAGACGGGCATTTGTCGGTGTCATGAGGACCGCTGCATTTTTGACAGTTGATAGGAGTGGTGCAATTTTCACTTGCGTGGTCAAATAACTGGCACTTTGTGCAGGGGCTAGGGATGGGAGGAGGTGGGGTGCTGGGAGATACGGGGTAGTGCCTATTCATAAAAAATAGGCCCGCGGAGGCTAGTAGCGAGTCGAACGTCTTGATATCTGGGGTTATTATGCGGATTAAACGTGTTGGATTGTTTGTTGCTCTGGATATTATTCGTTTACAATATCGGAAATTGTAGTTGAGTGAGCGGAGGTGTTCTGCAATTGTTGCATCTTCGATTTCATACTCCACTTTTTCAATTACCGCTGAATATGATTCGGGTCTTGGAAGGGTGGTGTTTCTGGGAGAGTACTGGGATTGGAGTTTGAAAGAATTAATGTTTTTTTCGGTACTAAGAGATTTTAGAAGAATAATCGGATCAGTATCTGTTTTAAGGAGGATATTGTTTGCGGTTTTAATGATTATATCCGTGTTTCTTGGACGGAAGGATTGCCATATTGTGGAGAATTGTATGCGGGACTTGGAAGGATTGGTAGTTGTGATGGAGTAATTGTATTTAAATGTTTTTAGTGGCTTACGTGTGTGTGGTGTAGGTTGTACGTTTCCGGTAGTCTTGGTGTTGTTGTTTGATGAAGGTGTCGATACGAGCGAAGTTGAGGTGGTAGCTTGTGATGTAGTTGTTTTTTGGCTGGAATTGACGATTGAGACTTTTTTTGGGGGGCGGCCTCTTTTTCTTTTTTTTAGGAACCCCGCGGCTTCGTCTTCATCCGACATGTTCGACATGTAGGATGAGCCAGCATCATCGGTATTCATACCGACAATGCGTGGTTCGATGTTAAAAGTTTTATATTATGAATTATATTTCGATGGATTTATATTAAATTTTTCACAAATAAATTTAAGCAGGTAGAAATTACAGCAAAAAATGGGTCTAGCGTTATCGTAAATAAGCAGACGTGTGCTCTCGTTGGCGTGTCGAGAACGACTGTGGCAACTGGTGGTTAACGTCAAATTATTTATTTTGAGAAAATTAAAGAAGTTTTTTTCATAAAAACATTTGTGAAATTATCATATTAAACACAAACTTTGTGATAAAATAATAATAAAAAATAATATAATATGTTTAAGAAACTTTGTAAATATAATTAATTCTAAAGGGAATAAATTAAAACTAATTATTTATTATCTATTTTTATCTATTATCTATATATATATTTTATCAACCCTGTGTTCCATGCAGTTGTCTGTATTACGTTTCATTTTTTTTTCTGTTGCTATATCTACAGAAATTTCTCACACAGCTTTTAAATTTCGACCCTATACAGAAAAATTAAAATTAATATTTTCAGAAAATAACAGAAACGTCACGTCGCGACGCGTCGGCCAATTTCATTCCGAGATTTTTTCCACTCGAAAATAAACATTTCAGTTACGTTTATGAAAAATTATAAAAGATAGTAATTAACTATTTGAAAAGAAAATAATGCGTTATTTAAAACATAAGATTTGAAATATAAAAAAATAGACTAGATATTCCTTGTTTTAAATATTTTGGAATTCTTATATTTTTTTATTATTTATAAGGGTGTATGTAAATGTGATAACATGTGGGTGAAACTTGAGAAAAAGATTATAAAGATGTAAAATATTCTCCGATTTGAGCAACTGGTGGTTGGTTTAAATTTGACAAGGATATCAATCAAAAACAATCTTTTCTTTCCTTTTCAATTCTAAAAATACATTACCACCAAGTTCCCCTAAAATGAATACTTATTTAACAAATCACTTACTAATTTAATTTTTCTTTAATGTACGAGTAAGATAATTAAGTTGGATTTTATTCCAAGATTGAAATTGTGCTCTTACAATTAGATAAATGTTACAAAGTTAATGAAAAATTAAGCCCATTGATTTCCTTTCCACATAAAGCTCTCTGTATTTCATTTGTAAAAATTATGTAATAAACATATGGTTAGAATAATATATCGAGGAAAGGACTTTTAGCAACATCTTATTGCTATGAAAAGATATGAAATTGGTTTATAAAAGAACATTGTTTTAAAAATTTATCATTTTTTTACATTTTTTACATTTAAAAAAAATCCATCTACCGGCCGCAGCGACCTGTAGCAACAGAGTTACCAGAACACAGATGAAGCTTAAAAACAAGACAATCCATTCCAAAATTAGTTTTAGGTACACGTACAAGACTCAATTTTTATGATGTACATACATTAGGGAAATACGTAAACCCTTTCGGAAATAGAATTATAAGAAGATAATACTTACATTACATAGAAATGATATTCTATTATCTATTATATATAAAATAGCTGGTTGACTAACCCATCATCGCACAGCCGAAAGTACTGAAGCTAGAAACGTGAAATTTGGAAAGTAGTTTCTTTTTGTGACGTAGAGACTCACTAAGAAGTGATTTTTTCAAATTTCAACCCAGTACGTAGTTAAATGGGGTTAACAAAGTTTATATGGGAGACAAAAACAAATCTTCACCTATTCCAAATTTGGCACGAATACTTATCAATCAAAATAAATAAACACGTATTTCAGCATTTGCCAAATTTCATCCCTTAAGTGTATAAAATAGGAGATGAACTGTTTATTAATAAACTCCTAAACTGCTGGTTTTTGGGAAAAATACAAGGATAGTCTATGGGAGAATATGAAGCATCAAATAGAAACACATAATGCTCAACTAGTTATGGATGTAATTTATAATAAATCTCTGATTTCTATTGACGATAGTGTTATAAGAGCAATGTTTAGAACATTATGGTTTACCACATCCAATTAGATCTGAAGCAGATTTACAAAATCGAGGCTTCCTCAATGAAATTAGCTAAGACACTATTTATTGGCTCAAGTTGTCTATAATAACTAAACTTTGCTAAAAGAAGAACAGTGTCTAGAAACAAATATTCGAAAGTCAGTTCAGATGGGTACTGGTCAAATATTTTTCCTTAATGCTGCTGGGGGGGCACCAGCAAGACATTTGTCCTTAATTTGTTATTAGCCACAATATGGAAAGACTGCGGTATAGCTTTGGCTGTCGCCTCTTCTGGTATTGCTACCACTTTGCTGGATGGAGGTAAAACAGCACACTCTACTCTTAAGCTGCCGCTAAATCTGATGCATGTTGAGACACCTATCTGTAATATATCTAATCAGATTAACACAGCGCAGGTTCTAAGAGAGATCAAAAACTTTATTCCACTAAGTCTGGCTACAGTGGTGACATCTCTAAGTGAACTGACTAGCAAAGTATACCCCGACATAGAGCACAAGGTAAAACCCATAGGTTAATTATTGGAGCATGCCATTCTAACCCCGAAAAATGACAGAGCAGCTGCTATAAATGATCTTTTACTGAACTCATACGAATGAGACGAAATGCACTTATAAGTCAGTGGATTCAGTGCTGTAATCTGATGACGCAGTAAATTTTCCAGTAGAATTTCTAAATACCCTAAATCCAGCTGGTCTACCATTGTATAATCTTATTCTCAAAATTGGCGCACCAGTTATGCTTTTAAGAAACCTTAAACCTTCGAAGTTACGCAATGGCACCACACTGCAGATAAAAGTTCTTCATCGAAACATTATCGAGGCTACTGTAATCAGTGAATGTGTTCAATGGGAAACTGTATTTATACCTCGAATACCATTAATACTCTCAGAATACCCATTTAGCTTCAAAAGGTTGCCTCTCAAAGTTTGTTTTGCTATAACCAGAAATAAGTGCCAAGGGCAGTCATTGAAAGTGACCGGTATAGACCTAAGAAAAGACACGCATGTTTCTCATACGGACAGTGCTATGTGGCCTGTTCTACAGTTAGTTCTGTGAGCAGTTTGGTAATCCTTGCAGCGAGAAGTGTTACTGAAAACGTAATGTATAAAGAGGTTCTGCACTAATATAGAAGAACAAAAAACGCGATGTAGTTTTTAATGATAATACATATTTATTTTACGCGGACGAAGTCGCGGGCATTTTTTATACTTATAATATTTACCTATATATCACTTTACAAGAATTTATAAAAAATGTCGAAACGGTTGAATGATGAATACATTCGTCTGCCAGCAGAAACCCAAGATTCAGACGAAGAAGTGAAATACAGTAGTGACGACTCCCAGTTTCTGATCATCCTAGTATTAACTCTTGCCAGAAATATAGTGAGATTGAAGAGGAATTACCGATAAGTAATATAGGAATACACAATACGTCAGATAAAACCACACATCCCCTCCATTGGGCCATATGGCAGCAACATACACCCTTTGTATGGTGCTGCTCTCCTCACGCTTCTGGAAGGACTCCATCACAAAAATATTAAAGGATGACAATTGAGGATCCAGTGGATGCTTTTCGTTTACTTTTTCCTAATAATGTATTATCTCTAATTACAGATATGACAAATAAAGCAGATGTTAGAATTCACAAAGAAAAAATACTAAAACCGTGAAAACCAGTAGATATGATCGAGCTCTTCGTGCAAGTTTCTGTAAGAACAGGTACCACGAAATTTGTAAATTTATTTTTATTATTATTTATTTATTTTTGGCGTGCAAAGGATATACTTGCACCTTCTGCAAAGGAATATACTTGCACTTTTGATTCATTAACGAAAGAATCAAAATTTTGGAAAATTCTTTGACTGTAGAATTGTTTGGTTTTGACGGAAAATACTCATTCAAGCAAGACCAGATATATATGGAATACCAATATGGAATATAAATAGATTCAGACGAAGAAGTGAAATACAGTAGTGACGAATCTGAGATTCTGATCATCCCAGTATAAACTCTTACCATAAAGATAGTGAGATTGAAGAGGAATTAGCGATAAATAATAAGGAATACCCAATACGTCAGATAAAACCACACATCCCCTCCAATTCCCTTTTAGAAGCACCACACACCCTTTGTATGTTGCTCTCCTCACGCTTCTGGAAGGACTGCAGCACAATATTATTAGAGGTCCCATCAACAAATTAATTTTAACAGCAGGAACTACAATTGAGGATCCAGTGGATGCTTTATATTTACATGTTCCCGATAATGGATAATCTCTAATTGCAGATATAACAAATAAAGAAGCTGTTAGAGTTCACACAGAAAAAAAATACAAAAACCGTGGACACCAGTAGATATGATCGAGCTTTTCTAGCAAGTTTCTATAAGAACAGGTACTACGAAATTTTAAATTCATTAGATTTGATGATAAAGAAGCAAGATCTGAACAGCGTGCAAAGGATAAACTTGCACCTATTAAGGAATGTTTGGTTTTGACGGAAAATGCCCATTCAAGCAATACATGCCTTCAATACCAGAAATATACGGAATATAAATATTTTGGGTAGGTACGCCATTCTCAAACAGGATACCCGCTAAAAGGAATTATTTGGGGAAAGAGGGGCCACGTGCCACCAACATGGGTGAAAATATCGCATAAGTTGTATGCACTCCATATTACGAATAGAAGTATAACGTGCGACAATTTTTTAGAACCAAACAATTGGCTCTGTTCTAAAATTTGAAAAGGTCTGGTCTCACAATTACAGGAACGGTACTAAAAAATAAAGTATTTTTTCTTCACAATTTTCGAAGCTAATCGTTTTCGAGAACGATTTTTGGATTTACAAAAAATCTCACTATCATACGTTACATAAAAGGGAAAATCTGTAATTTTATTATTTACAATGCATCATAGTGATGAGCATGGTGGAGGATAAGATAAACCGGAAAATGATTATTGATTATCAATATATATAACAAAACGAAAGGCAGCACAGATCTTATGGACAAGATGATCAAAACTTGTAAAATTGTAGGAGTATTTGTCTTTCTTTTACTACACGAAAGGGCAAATAAATGGTCAGTTGCAATTTTTTATGAATATGTTAGATATAAGTTTATTAGCTACGTACATAATATACACCAACACTTATAAACAATTGGAATTTGATAAAAAACGACAAAAGAAATACTTTTATAGAGGAAGTTAGTGAGGCCCTAATTTCACCGCATTTACAGCGACGACAGGGTAAAAATTTGCGAAGTAAGGGTTTGAAGTTTAACAGTCATGGAAGAAGCCGCAGACAAAGTCCTACGGATAAAAACTACAGAAATAGAGAAGGTATGATTCGACGAAGACTGTAAGGCACTGCTACGGAAAAAGAAAACCGCGAGAATAATATGGTTAAGAAAAGTAAGCGGGGAACGCTATAGGAAATACCAGGCAATCGGGAAAGAGAGCATGAAATTAATAAAGAGAAGACAAGATGGCTGCAGGAAGTAAGGAACATAATCGAGAAGGATAATAAAAACACATAAAAATAACAACAAAACATAAAGAAACAAAACTGGAATAGAACGACAACAAATATAACCACTTTAGTAAATAAAAAAACTAATGAAATATACAGAGACACAAATCGGAGACTACCAACACGGCTTTAGAAGCGTAAGATCAACCATCGTCGCTGTACACATATGATACGTTCTACTAGGCGCACACAACGCTGAAAATGTTCCTTTAGCCGTTCCACATGACGACCACGGTTGTTGTGCTGGCGGCGAAAACTTCACTAATGACGTCATTATTTTCGCTCACGTCGGGCCCACAACGACCCATCTACCAGAGCTGCGTCGAAGTGGTCGTTTTGTCAAAGTTGACATCAACGTCAGTTTAGTATTTTATTGGTTATGAATTTTTGTGGCGAGTCTCTTCACCTGAACGAGATGAAGTAGTTTCTGAAGCGTTATTGCGATACACCAACGAATATCCAACTGCCGCAATAAAGGACAATTTTATTATACTCGAATGTGAAAGTATATTAAAATAAGGGGTTCAGTAAGCTCGATTTTACAGCTCGCGTCCAAGTTTGGAAAATGACGAGTGTAGCGACTAGTTTTCTAATGGACAAGTGCTGAAAAAACGCCTTACGAACGAGTTTTTAATGTATTTTTTTCTATTTTGCGCCATTTTATGCCATTTCTAAATAAAATAATGGCCGATACATATTGAGAAAATTGTATCGCACTCGGCGAGCCATAACTGCACGCATATGAGTGCTGTTATGAGTCCATTACAGACGCAAAATAGAAAAACTATTTAAAAACTTCAATAAAATGAAATATAAAAAAATAAATTGAATATTTTTTTAATATAAATTAAGTAAACGAATAGTTATTGAAGTTTATTATTATTATTTTTTTTTTTTTACACATTTGTGGTACTGCTAGATGTCCGGACGTTTGTCAAGAACATCCGTTTGACTAGGACCACCTTTCCTAGGATGACAGCTTTTTGCATCCATATTATTGCGTTACGCGGGATATCAAGAGTTTTTAGATGTTTTACGACGGTCTTGTGGACTCAACCATTTGCGCTCACAACTATGGGTAGTATATGTACTTTGTCCAGTCGCCCTATACTTTTTATTTCGTATGCCGTATCTACTTTGTATATGCACAGTATTTCAATGAGCCACGAGTGAGGAACTGAATCAAATGCTTTTTGGTAATCGATCCATGCTATTGAAAGATTCTTAAGTCGTTTCTTGGCTTGCTTGGTTACGATGGAGTCGATTACTAAGAGTTCCTTGCATACCCTTGCTCGTTGTTTGCAACCATTCTGCTCCCATGCCATTATCTGGTGCTGTTTTAGATGGTTATTAAGTTTTGTAGCCAAAGTAGATGTTAAGATCTTATAAATTGCTGGGAGGCACGTGATGGGCCGATAGTTTTTTGCTTGCGACCTATCTCCCTTTTTTGGGATCATATATGTGATAACTTTCGTAAAAAAATTTGGTATTTTTGTAGGGTCCACCATGGCTTCATTAAATAATTGGTCTAGCTTACCGTGACTTGGTGTTATACATTTCCACCAGTAGTTATATATGCCTCCTATCCCAGGTGCTGTCCAATTTTTAAGTTTCTTCGTTGTTGTTCGGATATCTTCGACGTTGATTTTGCTGTTGGTCATGTCAGGTAGATGTTGGTGATTCTTCCTTTCCGTTTCTAGTAAGTGTGCCTGTGAGTTATGTGTTACTGGATTGGACCAGAGTGTGGACCAGAAATTCGTCATGTCAGTTTTTGTTGGCAGAGTTTGGTTTTCAGATTGGTTGGAGATGTTTTTTTCTTCTTCAAGCTAACGGTAGAATTGATTTTTTGTGTGTGTAAATTGTTTATTTTGTTGATATCTGGCTACTCTTTTGCGATATCTACTTAATCTACTTCCTAGTGCTGCCACTTTTTGTTCCAAATACTACTATTATTGTTCCAAATGTACCTGGAGATTCTCTTTGCATCGAGGATCGCTTGCCTTGATCTTAGCTTTGCGCCGATAATCTGATGCTGATTTTTTGACCTTCTTGCTCACATTAGTTCCTGTTAGGTACGTATATAGGATGCCAATTTCTTTTCTGGTCTCATTAATTTTCTTTTGCAGTGTGCATTCCCACGGTGGGCTGGTTTGTCTTCCGACGCTAGTTAACTTCTCTTTAACAGGTTTGGAGAATATTTGGCAGACTGCACTATCTATACAATACATAACGTAGCACATTCCGTCAAGATCTTGTACCTGAGGATAAATGTTTGTTAGCCAGTTGTTAAAGTTTTTTATAACATTTTGTTATAAGAAATTTGTTCAGCCGCAGTCTGGGAATTTTTGGTCTAACTTCCATGTGTTTGAAAAAAAATGTCTTTGAAAAACCATACCTTTGTACTTATGGTCTATCTCTCTGTAAGCCTTTTTAACTTCTAAAAGTTTATCTCTTAAGTTATCTGTTTCTGTTTCTGCTGTCGTTATTTCTTCTGGTATTGGCTCTCGTGCTACTTCAATTTCTTCTTCCTTATTTTCTGTATTTGTTGCCCTTATATTTTCGTGAGTTTCTATTTTCCTTCGGAGGGTTTCTAATTCGTCAATTAATATTGCTTGACGTCTTATAATTGATCTAACCTGGTCTGAGACTTTGTCCTGTCATTTTTTTTCTGGGTATTTAATATTCCACGTCTGTTCAAGTTTTGTTCGGTAGCCTGTCATATCGCTTTCCCCATCAGTAACTTGATAGTATGCAGTCATGTGGTCTATCATTAATTCTCTTGACCACCGCATACGCCTCCCCGCTTGTTGGGTTGCAACGGGATTATCATTATTTATTTTTTTAATTTTCAAAAAACCAAGCTGCTTCCCTGGGCGTTATTGTTCGAGTGATTAGGCATTCGCAAGGAAGTGCCAGTTTTTCCACTTCCGCTTGCTAGGGGCTGTACAGTCCTTCACACCGGCGCAGTCCCTTCACCGTGGGCGTGTTCCGAGGCCTTTCTTGTATTGTCGAAAGCTTTTTATGTCACAGCATAGTGGGGTGCTGGCCCACTATGCAGGTATCTTTCGCGTTAGCCATGCAGATCGTCAATGTCCACCGGGGTTGGTTACCCGATCTCAAGATCTAGTCCGCAGGTTTCCGGGAGCCACCAGACTTGGAGGTGCGAATAGGAATTGGGTAGCAGAGGCTGTCAGACGCATTCTACCCCTTAGACCCCCTATTATAAAAAAAATATATTATTATTACTAATACTAACACTAATACTAATACTAATACTAATACTAATACTAATACTAATACTAATACTAATACTAATACTAATACTAATACTAATACTGTTACTATTACTATTGCTAATACTATTACTAATACTATTACTAATACTATTACTAAAACTATATTACTAATACTATTACTAATACTATTACTAATACTCTTGTCTGTCTAGTCTTGTCTGTCTAGTCTTGTCTGTCTAGTCTTGTCTGTCTAGTCTTGTCTGTCTAGTCTTGTCTGTCTAGTCTTGTCTGTCTAGTCTTGTCTGTCTAGTCTTGTCTGTCTAGTCTTGTCTGTCTAGTCTTGTCTGTCTAGTCTTGTCTGTCTAGTCTTGTCTGTCTAGTCTTGTCTGTCTAGTCTTGTCTGTCTAGTCTTGTCTGTCTAGTCTTGTCTGTCTAGTCTTGTCTGTCTAGTCTTGTCTGTCTAGTCTTGTCTGTCTAGTCTTGTCTGTCTAGTCTTGTCTGTCTAGTCTTGTCTGTCTAGTCTTGTCTGTCTAGTCTTGTCTGTCTAGTCTTGTCTGTCTAGTCTTGTCTGTCTAGTCTTGTCTGTCTAGTCTTGTCTGTCTAGTCTTGTCTGTCTAGTCAAATCAAATTAGTTTATTTCCTTATTCAAGTTACATAGCTAAGGGAAATATGTCAAACAAATACAATTATTAAATAGTAAAATACATAAATAATAAAAAATATTAAAATCATTTTTAAAATCATATTTTCAACTCTGCTCTCTCTCTCCATTAATGAAATCTTCCACACTGTAGGGTTCTAAGTCATTTATGAGGTTGAATATTTGTTTTTTAAATATTTTGAAATTTTTTATATCCTTTATATGTCTTGGCAGGTGACTAATACTATTATTATCATTATTATCATTATTATCATTATTATCATTATTATCATTATTATCATTATTATCATTATTATCATTATTATCATTATTATCATTATTATCATTATTATCATTATTATCATTATTATTATTATTATTATTATTATTATTATTATTATTATTATTATTATTATTATTATTATTATTATTATTATTATTATTATTATTATTATTATTATTATTATTATTATTATTATTATTATTATTATTATTATTATTATTATTATTATTATTATTATTATTATTATTATTATTATTATTATTATTATTATTATTATTATTATTATTATTATTATTATTATTATTATTATTATTATTATTATTATTATTATTATTATTATTATTATTATTATTATTATTATTATTATTATTATTATTATTATTATTATTATTATTATTATTATTATTATTATTATTATTATTATTATTATTATTATTATTATTATTATTATTATTATTATTATTATTATTATTATTATTATTATTATTATTATTATTATTATTATTATTATTATTATTATTATTATTATTATTATTATTATTATTATTATTATTATTATTATTATTATTATTATTATTATTATTATTATTATTATTATTATTATTATTATTATTATTATTATTATTATTATTATTATTATTATTATTATTATTATTATTATTATTATTATTATTATTATTATTATTATTATTATTATTATTATTATTATTATTTATTTTTTCACATTTTTATGGTTGTTGGTTGGCTTAGGTCGGGTACTGAGTACCAGGATCCGTTGCTGTCTATTTTATGTTGTTAGGAATCCTCTTACAATATTTGTGGTGGCAAGTATAGTGCTCTTTTGTATTTTTCTAAAGATGTTGAAGTCGAGCTTTATCTTTCCTAGATTCTCCTTTAGACTTTTAGGGATTACACCGGTGGCTGATATAATTATGGGGACGATCTGCGTGGATTCTTGCTTCCACATCTCTTTCACCTCTATTGCCAGGTCAGTATACTTATTAATTTTTTCTTCGTATTTCTTCAGTAGGTTCGATGATTCTGGTATAGCTATATCTATGAGGTATGTATTGTGATTCTTCTTGTCTCTAAGAACAATATCGGGTCTGTTGTTGGTTATTTGTTTGTCAGTGATTATTGATCTATCCCAGTAAATAAGGTATCTGTCATTTTCTTCAATTGAATTTGGAGTGTACTTATAATATGGAATGTCTTCTTTCACTATTTCGCATTTTATTAGCAGTTCTTGATGTATTATTCCTGCTACTAGATTGTGTCTGTTCAAGTATTTCGTTGGTGCCAGCTTTGGGCATCCTGCTATTATATGTTCAATTGTTTCTCGGTATTGGTGGCATTTTCTACATAGATCGGAGACTATTTCTTCTTTTAGGATATGTTTTTGATAGTTTCTTGTCTTTACTACTTGATCTTGAATGCTTATGATGGTCCCTTCAGTTTCCACATATATTTCGCCTTGGACGAGCCAGTCCACCGAGGCAGCTTTATTGACGTAATCAGATTCCAGCATGTATATGTAGCGTCCATGGAGTTGCTTATTTTTCCATTTTTGAATCTTTGTTTCCTCGGTAAGCATGTAGTTGAGCGGTGTATATGTTTTGTCCTTCAATTTTAGTGGGGTGAAATTGTTGTCTGCTTTAGTGATAGCTTCTATCAGGGGATTTTCGATTCTTTGATAGAAGTATGAGCGCAATCCCTCTATAATTGAGTAGTGGAGGTTGGAGATGTCTAATATGCCGCGGCCACCTTTGTTTCTTGGTAGTGTAATCCGTTCTTTGCATGCTTTCGGATGGTGCCCTAGATGTTTTGTTAGATATACTCGGACTTTTCTGTTAAGTTCTTGCAGTTCAGTTTCAGACCATTTTACAATGCCGAAGGAGTAGGTGAGTGTAGGGATCACATAGGTGTTGATGGCTTTACTTAAGTTTTTAGGTTTCAGTTTGGTTCTTAGGATTGTCTTTAATCTGCAACAGAATTTTTTTACAAACTCCTTTTTAACTTCGGCGTGATCTATCTTTATGTTTTGCATTATGCCAAGGTATCTGTAGGTTTCATATGGTTCCATTTGCTCGATAGGTATTCCGTTGTTCTGAAGTTCTGTTGCCCTTGACATAACACCTTTTTCTATAGAGATCCTTTTACATTTGTCGAAGCCAAATTCCATGTTGATATCCCTACTCGTGTTACTTACAATTTTTATTAATGCATCTAGATCTCTGGGTGTAGTAGCATATAGTTTTAAGTCATCCATATATAAGAGGTGGTTGATTTTGTGAAGATTCTGTCGGTTCTGTTTAATCTGATATCCGTATTTAATATTATTTAGTGTATTCGAAATTGGATTTAGTGCGAGACAAAACCATAGTGGGCTAAGAGCATCGCCTTGGAATATTCCCCTCTTGACAATCACTTCTTTTGTATTAATATTTCCTTTATCTGTTTTTAAATTAATTGTTGTTCGCCAGGATTTCATCGTGTTCTCGAGGAAACTTATAATGGATGGATTGATTTTGTAAATGTGTAGCGTGTGGATGAGCCAGGAGTGTGGTACAGAGTCGAATGCTTTTTTGTAATCTATGTAGGCAGCATGTAAGTTTCTTTGTGTGGTTCGGGCTTGTCCTAGAATTACAGTATCAATAGTTATTTGTTCTTTACATCCCATTGCTCCCTTCATACAGCCTTTCTGAGCGTCAGTGAGAATATTTTCATTTTCAAGGTGTTCATAGATTTTTGTGCATATGGTTGATGTAAATATCTTATAGATGGTTGGTAAACATGTTATGGGCCTGTAGTTTGCAGGGATGTTTGGGTCTTTGCCTTTTGATAGGAGGTAGGTCGTGCCTTTGGTAAGAAATGACGGCGTTGGCGTTTTTTGTAGTATAAGTTTTGTTAACTGTCTTGCGAGAAGTGACCATGTTGCAGTAAAATTTTTGAGCCAGAAGTTATGTATCTTGTCGTTTCCTGGTGCCCTCCAGTTCTTCGTTTTCTTAATTGTGGCTGCTATGTCGCTGGTGGAGATAGTAGTGAAGGGCATGACTGGTTTATTTGCGTGTGTTTTCTCTTCTCTTAGAATCCATGAAGCTTGTTTTGTGTGTTTAGCTTCGGACGACCATATTTCTCCCCAGAAAGTCTCAAGGTCTTTTGCTGTCAGCGAGTGTGATGCTGCTTCATTGTTTTTGGTTAGTGTTCTATAGAATCTCCGTTCGTCTAGTTCGAAGATTGCATTTTCTTGTTTTCGCCTAGTTGTTTCTTTATATCTTCGCAATCTTTTGCTGAGGGCTGCTAGTTTTTGTTTTTGCGTGTCTAGGTATTCGTTAACATGTTTATAGTGCTGCGGGTGGTTGGCAGCAGTTCCTAAGGTTACAAAGGTTGGTAAGATCTTCTGTATAAGTTTATTTGTTCTGAGGCCATTGCTGTATTGTTGGAACCTTCCAATAGTGGCTCTTAGATTTGAGATTCGATTTTATTATTATTATTATTATTATTATTATTATTATTATTATTATTATTATTATTATTATTATTATTATTATTATTATTATTATTATTATTATTATTATTATTATTATTATTATTATTATTATTATTATTATTATTATTATTATTATTATTAATATTATTATTATTATTATTATTATTATTATTATTAATAATATTAATAATATTAATATTATTAATATTATTATTATTATTATTATTATTATTATTATTATTATTATTATTATTATTATTATTAATATTATTATTATTATTATTATTATTATTATTATTATTATTATTATTATTATTATTATTATTATTATTATTATTATTATTATTATTATTATTATTATTATTATTATTATTATTATTATTATTATTATTATTATTATTATTATTATTAATTGTTGTTTTTTTTTTTTTTAAATAAAATTTTGGTCGGGACTGCTGTGAGCTCGGGACTACTCTTCGCAGCAGCCGCGCCAGTGTTCAAAAGTTATTTCCACAACTGCTCCTCCCCACCGGTCGGTGAACAGCTGTAGGTTCCATTATCGTGTGCCCTCAGCAGACGAAGGGACCCCAAGACGACAGCTTTCTGCATCCGACCTGCCAAAATTCCAGCGGAGTTTCTGCATGCCGGAATGATCTTTAACTCCGAAAGCAGCGATGAACGGATTCCCCCCAGAACACCGATGATTAGGACGACCAGCATGACATCATGGCCAGGGTAAAGCGTGCGGAGCTCGAAAAGGAGGTCTTGGTATTTGGTCCGTTTTTCCTCCTCTTTCAGGACTATGTTCTGTTCCGCTGGAGCGGAAAACTCTATGACGAACATAGTCCTGGTCTGTTTATCGAGGAGGACAATGTCAGGCTTGTTGGCGCGAATGAGCCTGACCGTCGGGAATGGATAGTTCCAAAAAATTTGGCATTTCTCGTTCCCGACAACGGACTCAATTTCTAACGGCAAGTAAGGCGGCACAGGCTCCTGGTCTATCTCATACGAGTGCCTAAGATGGTAATAGAGCACTCGCAGTGCCGCGTTATGTCGATGGATGTACGCCGAGACAGCTTTTGTCGGACAAGCCGACAACAAATGCATCAGTGTCTCCGGCGCCTTGCGACATGCCCTGCAGGTGGTATCAGGGACCTGTACACCCATCACGCGGCTACAATAGACCAAGGTGTTGATAACGCCATCTTGACAGGCCGTAATAAATCCCTCGGTCTCCGCTGTGAGCCCGGCTGACCTCAGATAACCGAAGGTCAGCCTTGTCGACAGACCTCTTGCGTCTATGTGCCTATAAAAGACACCGTGCATCGGTCTGTCGGCATGCCGCCCGAACAACATGTCCTGTTCGGCGGTCCTAATTTGGGCTCTTAGACGATTCGTCTGCAACTCGGTAATCAACTCGGGGTTGCCACCTCGTCCGCTTCCTCGTCTAATTTCGAATTGGAGACCAAGTTCTTCAGCGGCCCTGATTGCCGCCTTGAAAATAAACGCTCCCGCTCCCATATGTTCGTGATCTCTCACGAGAGATAGGAGCGGGTCCGAGCTCCTTAAGATCTTAAAAGCTAAGCCTAGAACCACTCTGCCATGCATACACTCCAGGCTCAGGAGTCCTCTGCCTCCTCGATGACGTGAGAGGTACATTCGGGGAACGGACGATCTCGGATGCACTCCACGGTGTATGTGCATCGTTTTGCGGGTATCCCTGTCGAGTTGACGCAACTCATCGACTGTCCACTTCACTACTCCGAAGGAGTAGAGCAGGACTGGAACGGCAAGCATATTAGTGGCAAACACCTTATTCTGTCCGGATAATTCGGAAGACCAAATCTTCCGGACAAGGCGTCTGTATTTGCCGCGGAGAGCCTCT